>LBNU01018845.1:71893-99815 GCA_014162995.1 Artemisia annua
GTCGACGGGACCATTAAAAGAATTAAATAACTATATGAAGATTAATTAACTAATTTGCTAATTATATTTACCTTCCCGTCGACGTGTCGACGGGAAGGATTTGACGGACACACATTTTCGTTGACTGAAAAAGACGTGGGACCCACTGTTTGTCGACGGGACTGTCGACGGGAAGGTTGTTCCCGACGGAGCACTGCCGTCGTCCTGCCCCCGTCGTCATGTCGACGGGAGGACTCCGTGCCGTCGACTAAACGACGGGACCGTCGAAAAAAAGTCGACGGCACAAGTCCTCTATGTACTAGTGGATCATGAATTTTGGTTTTGAACTTTTTTTTTCTTTGTTGTAGTAATTAATTATTCACAATATTCTTTTATTGTCATCTATTTTACAATTTTAAGTAACATGTTTTGTTTCATTGTATTTAAATGTCAAGAATTTCAGCAACCTTTTATTTACATTTACAATATCCACAAGATTCATGATGATAATTACAACATCCCTTTGTTAATAGATATGCATGCTTCAAATCGAACAAATAATAATAATAATAATACAATTTTAAAACTCTGTTATCACACTCATCTTTTATATAATAAAAGAATTACATCATTTCGGAGTGATTTTGTTAAACCCTTCTTATTGAAAAAAAAAATTAGACCAATAGGAGAGCTCGATTTTGCCACGTAGGCGAAATCAAGAAATATGATTGGTCAATAGAAAGTCAAATTAAATTGATTTTGGTCAAACTTAATAAATTTGGTGGAGAAATTCAGTTAAGAAAAAAAAAATGCATAAAAATATAAGTGTCAAATTTATGAAAACAAAAACTTACGAAAAGAGAGGAAGTAATTAACAAAACTTTAGTGGTCTAATTTTAAATAAATTATGTAGAGCTAAGTGTAAAATTACAAGTTCCATGTTTTTTAATAACTTTAGAAAAAACACAAATAACCCCTTACACTTTATACCCCTTATACTTTATAATATTAACTTTATTTAAAATTACACGAGTATTAGTATTAGTATTTAGGCTTTTATCCATTAAAATTACAAAATTTGGTAAATATGCGAATAATTAAGTTGAGTTGCTGATTTAGATAATACATGAATGTATTTTAATGTACCAAAGATGTATTTTAGTTCCTATATGGGAAATTTTATGGTAGGAATTCTTAGCAGGTGTCTTTGAATGAGTTAATGAAACTTAGTAGGTATTTGATGTCATTAATAATACTATGGGTATCGACCAACGGTCTAAACTATGAGTGTCATTTACCTTGATGATGTAGGCCAATTGTAAAGAAAGTTGCACTAAAGTGAATGGTCGGTAAGGATTCGAACAATCCTAAATGACTTGCGAATGTACTCTTTGTAATTTTTTTCATACATTTATAATTTACTTATACAAGTTATTATAATTTCCCTAAATAGTTCGGTCTCAGAGAAAAATTATTTTTATACATGATACATAAACGTAAGATTAAATTTGAGTTATACCTATTACATCTTTTTTTGTTTCTCTTTATGTAATAAAGAAGCTATAGTTTAAGTATCTATGCTAATTTGGCAATTTTATGATCAAACATGAGAAGTAAATAGCACAAAATTATAAAAATACAATTTTCTAAACAAAAAAGGTACATTAATAAACATGGTATGATGGTTATTTATAATCAAGGTAATGAATCAATCTTCAAAGCTATCTAAATATGCTACATATTTTAACAAAAATATAAGTAAAAGAAATACCACAACACATCGTAAATTGATCGCATGAGTTTGTAAAACTAAAAACATATATCACTAACATCTCATGCAAGTCAAGTATCATCATGTGATTTTGCTTGAATAATAAAATATAATTTTTGATCCATAAGCATTCTCCTAAAATAATAGGTAGATTATAAAATATATATACATATGATTTTGTATTTTTATGCTCCAAGTAAAACCAATTGAAACATGTTAAGTGATTCATTTCTTAATCGATAATAATACATAATCAAAACGAAATTTTAAAAACCCTGTGCGTGCACAGGTATTATAACTAGTTTGTTCTTGTGTGACTTAATTTTTAGAATCATTATTTTATAATTGGAGGTGTACACATCATATCATACAATCTTATTTCTTTTTTATTTTTAACCTTTGACGGGTTTCGAAGTTCATTATGATCTTTTGTTTCATTTAATTTCTTCAAAGTGTTTGGTTTGGCTTTTAATTAAGGGAGGTGATTTGCACACTCTCCAAATTGATTGGCACACTCTAAATTAGAGTGTGTTGACAATTATACCCTCACATTAATTTACACATATTCATTCTGTGAGGGTATAAATGTCAACATACTCTAATTTAGAGTGTGTCAATCAATTAAGAGAGTGTGCAAATCACCTCCCTTTAATTAATGACAAATTAACATAAAGGGATATCTTGGCTATAATTCTTCACAAAAAATGCACAAGCAATGAAAGAGGGCTCACAGAAAAGAATCAGGGACCCACAAAAAATAATCATGACCCACATTTATAGCACAAAATTGTAGCCAATCGGCTACAATTAATTGTAGCTAATATATTCCCTTAACATAATTATATTTTCTACTACCTGAAAAGATGTTGACTTGCCCCTACAAAAATATGGAGTTTTTTAAATTACTATGGTATTTTTAAAAAGTAATTAACAAAGTATGTACTTTTAAAAATATTTTAGATAGTACGTAGAATTTAATATTTAGACAAAATTTCACCGTTCGTCCCTCTACTCTGCACAATTCGCGCGTTTCGTCCCTAAAAATAAATATTTGGCGTTTTGGTACTTGAACTCTGCAAATGACGGCACGTTTGGTCCTTGGGACCGCGTTTTGGCTGATGGACGTTATCTCCGGCCGTTATCTGATGTGGCAAGGCTGGGTTTTTTCGTCTTTTCACCACTTTCATATTCTCACCATTAGTCCGTAATGCCTTTTGTATAATGTAGCAAATTCTTCGCATGTTTCGTCCCTACCAACACGCTGTGTGTTGTGTAAAAATTCGACCGTTGTTCAGAACTCAAGCATGTAAATACCCGACCGTTGGGCATATCATAACCATATAAAACATACATCTTCCTAAAAGAAAAACAGAGCAACGATGGTGGTCTGCACATGTGGTAAACCCGCTGTTGTTAAGACTTCATGGACAAACAGGAATCCAGGTCGCCGTTTCTTTGGCTGTCCAACAATTGTAAGTTTAAACATTTTCTTGTTTATTTACAAAATTTTGGTCTGTATTTACACACTGTGTTGTTTCAGGGCTCAAACTGTCCTTTTCTTGGATGGTTGGATCCTCCGATATGTCCAAGGTCAGTAGAAATTATCCCTGGTTTGTTGAGGAGGATTAATGATTTTCAAGGTGTTGTTGAAGAGCTTGAAGAACAACGGTCCAAGTGCAAGAAGTATATCATCATCAGTTGGGTTTTGTTTGCTTTGTATGTTTATTTTAATGCTTGACATGTCTTAACCCATCCACCATCAAGTCTCTTTTGTGTAGTAGTTGTTAGTTTGTGATGGTGGTGGATGAATGCTTTTAGTATTTTTGGAGTAGATGATGGTAGTTGGGTTGTGAAGTAGTCGTTTGTAATGGTTGTCATTGATTAATGAAAGTTCATGTTTGAATAATGGCTAAATCCTAATGGTTTGTGGCTTGTGATCAACTGAATGTTCCTTGGTATGGTGAAGTATGTTGTTCGCTTGTTCAATGCATAATATGATTGGAGTGTGGGAAGTTAACAAACCATAAGGCTGTAGTTTGACTTAATAAAGTCAACTAAGTAAACCATTTTGATTATTCACTTGTAAACGTCTTTTTTGACTTTTACAAGTCAACATGGGTAAATACAAGTTTGCAAAGTCTTTAACTTAAGTTTGCAGCCAAAAGACACGTGGCAACTGAATAAAGTGTCTCGGGATTTTTTTTGCAATGACTAAATTTGAAAAGTCAAACCTGTCAAACCTTTCCCTCCCAAAGTAACACGGCAACCGAAACGATTGCATAGGGACTACTCATTTCCTTCTATATTCTGCTTATTTAAACGCACCAAACCACACACACATTCCACCAAAACACACATAATCCTAAAGAACATAACCACTGACGATGGCTATCTACATTGGTACAGAGGAAGAGGAGTGGAAAAAAGTTTTGAACAACCATTATTTAATGGATTTAGTTCTTGAGGGTTATGGCGCTGAACCAATTGCTGAGTATGATGCTTACTCGAAGATACCGAAGGATTTGAGGAAACGGATTCTTACTTGGCTGAGGAAACAAGCTGGCTACTATGAGATGCTTTAGGGTGATATGGAGGAGGAGGAAGAGGAGGAGGAGGAGGAGAAGAAGAAGGAGGAGTTTGATGAGTTGGACTAGAGGATCTCCCATCTCGAAGATGTGCTCAAGCATCTCAAGGATAAGAAGGAGAGGAAAGAAAAGGAGAGGAAAGAAAAGGAGATGAAGAAAAGGAAGAAAAAGGGTGATGCGGAAGGTAGCGGTTCAAACTTCTAATCAAGTGTGTGATTAGAAAGTATTTTGGAAATTTGTAATCTTGTTTTCTGTAATGAGATCAATGAAATTATGGAATTTAAATGTTTATGTTTCAATTTTTATGTTTGTGTTTTAATTTTTATGTTTGTGTTTCAATTTTTATGTTTGTGTTAACCTGTTTAAATTTTTTAATTTATCAATTGCATATGCAGTATAGTGTAGTGTAGTGTTTGGTGCAAAATGTGAATAATACCACTATTAGATACAAAAATTTACATCATGACAAATAACCATAAACTGAAAGTGAAATGGTTGCATAAACTGAAAGTCAAACGGGTAAAAACATGCCATTCATACAAAAAAAACTTAGAACATGAACATTAAAATTATCATTAAGTAGAACATGAAAATTAAAATAGTTTCATTAAAATAGTTTCATTACATGATTACATTAATCAAACAGATATGCCTTATGTAAATCATCGTATGAGAAAGTTTCTAAACATTCCTCTTCTTCTTCATTACATACAACAATTTTGTTTTTCTTTTTATCTTTTTTCTCTAATCTCCTTATAGCACGTTTCTCCTTCCAATGCTCCTCTGCCCTGGCCTTTGCAGCAAGCCTTCTTTGCTCCACTTCAGCAGCGCTTGGAGCTGCCTCCTCCTTTTCTTCTTCACGCTCCTTTTCTTCCACCTTCTAGTCCTCTTCCAAGGCAGCTTCAACTTCATAGTAGAAGCTTTCGTCGCCTTCACCTTTAGGCACCTCTGCCTCTTTCCTTTCATCCTTTGGTCGTTTCATAACCTCCTCCTTTTCTTCTTCCTTGGTTTGGGTAGCTACTGCATCTCTGGCTATCTTGTTTCGGGACAACATGCTTACAATTTTTTTGTTTGATTTTTGATAGAAGTAAATTGGTATGCAGCATAATGTGGAAGTAACAAATTTATACACAAATAATGGGGAAAACGAAGAGTCTGTATTCAATTTTACAGGATTTTTTTGGACTCTTCGGTTCCCCATTCTTTGTTGGAAATTTAAACACATTTATATTTCCATTTTGTTTGGGATTGTACATCTGCATTGTGTTTAATGGGTCGGGTTGGCTGGGATTCACACGGTATTAAAATGTTTGTAATGTTACTTCCAAATTCCTTTTAACGGTACTAAGTAGTTAGTACTGATAGTGTTGTTATCTTCTTAGCAGTAAAAAGTAAGTCTACCATTCAACAGCCAAATTACAAACACCAAATAAAGTAGTACAAAAGGGTTACAACATGTTTATTTAGGTTACAACAAGTTTATTCAAATAAACAACTTCCTAAATCAACTAATACATTTTATTTTTACCCTTCCCTTTTGGAAAAACTTTGAGATTTTTTTGAGGAAATGGTTTTATACCATGGTCTTCACAGGTCTTAGCATTGGGAAGGCCTAGCACCTGAACCCTCTCATCAAAAAGCTCTTTGTCAGTCTTTTTAGGAGTTTTAATCTTCCTTGCATCATCCTTTTTGGTCATTGATCCAGAATAACCCTTTGGAAAATAGTCTTCCCATGACATAGGATTTTGAGGACCTTTAGAACTTGAGTCACTGCTGTTAGAATTTCATGTGTTAATGGAACTTGAGTCACTGCTGTTAACGTAAATGATTGCTGCAAAAAAATAATATAAACATAAAATTAAAAAATATATTATAAATGAAAAAGAGGACAATGTTGCAATTCAGGGTGTGTTTGAAACAACTTTTGTTCTTAGAACTCATTGTTTCAGTAGCAACAATTGGGTGGTGGGAGCTTGCTTGGTGTCTTTGGTTTTTATAGAGGATAAGTTATGCTTAGTTAGTGTTTCAAAACTACAAAAGTAGTCAAGTGACAGTAAAGAAAAAAATAGTGTTAGGTACCCTTCCTGCATGCATGAAAATGAGCAGTAATGACATTACTTTTGCATGTGTGCAGACATGAGAAGAAAATATTGTTTGTAGAACCAAGGCCAAAACAGTCATTTTGCAAGACAAAAGCCACCACATTCAATTGATGTGGACAAAAATGGGTGTTTTTCAAAGTACAAAACTATGGCACAACCTTTAGAGCAAAGTAAATTCTCCTACCAACTAGGATGTTGAAGTAAAGTCCCTTTCCAACTTTGTCCAAAACATAGATATGGCACAACCTTGAACTAAAAATTTAAAGAGAAAGAAAATGAGTGGTAATGATACACATGTAGAGGAAGTAATTGGTGGTGTCATTGGTCTGTGTTTTAGAAGTGAAAACAAAACTGCAGGGGGTGGCGCAGGGGGTAATGATACACAGGTAGAGGTGTTGGACGAAAGATGCATTGTCTGTTTTGGGGATGTTAAGTGTTGGAGGCATGCTTACACAGGTGGAAGTGTTGTTATACTTGATAAAGCTGGTTGTGCAAAGACAGAGGAATTAAGTGGTGGTGTCATTGGTCTGGGTATTAGAAGTGGTGCAGGGGGTGGTGCAGATGCAACTCAACCAACTCAAGCAAAAAAGAAGAAAAAAAAGAAGCCAATAAACTTCAGTAACAACAACAACAACAACAAAAATTGAATGACTATGCTCTATTAGAATTGTGACATGGTTTTGGGCATGTCCAAGCCACTAATACGTTTTTGGATATTTCCATTTTTCATGTTTCGGTATGTGCTTTATAGTTTGATTAATGTGATTTTATTATTTATGTTTGTGATACATATCAAAGACACTCAACAAGTCAACACATATCTGAACACATTACACACAAAAAATCTGAATAAAAATATCCATTACAATTATTATCATGAAGTGCCATAATTAACTACTACAAGTTTTCTTTTCCTTGACTGGCTTCAAGGCTTATTTGCATGACTTGAGGTTGATCCTTTTTTTAGCTTCAAGCTTTAAATACTTGGCATAATCAGAATCAGCAGTGCCAATGACATAATGAGAGGTTGTTGGAATGGTGGTTGAACCTTTTGGACCTTGAAGCTTTAAATACATGGCATAATCAGGATCAACAGGAACAATGATATACTCAGAAGAGATTGTAGGAGTGGTGCTTGAACCTTTTTGAGCTTGAAGTTTTAAAAACTCGGCATAATCAGGATCAACAGGACCAATGATATACCCAGACATTTTAGATTTGCTTTCTGCAAATAAGAAAAACATAGCATAAAAAAACAAAAAAAGAGAGCTTCAGAAACAGTCAAATGTTAACAAAAAAACAGCCATATTTAGACCTTTTGAATTGAATACACCCAATTATATATCAAAACAGAAATAACAATACCATTTTTGTTTCTGGCATTCATTGTGTGTGAACTAAGGTTATAGGATATGTAGGTTTAAGAGAAATTTAGGTTACAAGATTGATTATGTGTGTTTGTGTGTGTGGTTGAACGGTTGGGTGGGTATTCAATGAGATGTGATTAAATGAGATGGAAATGTGTGGTTGAATGGTTGGGTGGGTATTTAATGGGTTGGGTTGGGTGGCCTGCACACGGATTTATCGGCTTACCAGTACTAAGTTCCTTATATCGAACATTAGCAAAAAGTTAATACTATTAGTACAAACTTCCTCCTAACAGGATTTGCATATTTCCATTTTCATTTTTTCGTCTGTCTTTTATGGTTTCATTAATGTGATTTTCATGTTTATGTTTGTGATACATATCAAAGACACTGAAATAGTTTAAGCATATTTGAACACATAAGATCGATTTCATTCATTAACCATAACCATAATTTAACAAAAGGAACCCACCATAACCTACATATTCCCTACATATTCCATTTCATACATCAACCAACCCCCTCACGTATTCCCTCACAGATATCTCTATCTTCTTTAGAATGCTCTCGCACATTTGCTTGGCCATCCTCGTCAACGCTCTCGCCCTACGCTTATCAATTATCTGTAGTCTCCTAAGTTTCCTAAGCTTCTTTGTGTTGGCCCTTGCAATTCTTACACGTGAATAGTTTCGAAGTTCAACTATAAGCTCCCCTCTACGACCGACCCTAGCAGTAATCCTTTTTGAATAGTTCTTCAAATCGTGTGACCTCCTTATGTCTCAAAGAATCTCTGGCTGGTGATGTCCAAGAACAAGTTCTGTTACAACAAGGGAGTGACAGAGGGTTCTGAGGTCAATATCAGTCATGTTCATGGTTATATCAGTAGGGAATTTGAGCTTGTATTAAGAGTGAGTGTTTCACTGTTTTGAGGGATGATTTAATGTGCTAAAAAGGAAGTGTGAGGTAGGTAGAGGCGTATTTAGTACGCACACGTTTTCCTTTAACTGTTTGGGATAAGTAGGGACACGTTTTTCATACTGTTGATACATTTGACTTTACCAAGTCAAACACCATTATAGGTAATCAGGTTTCATGGACATTGTGATTCTTACCCATTTTTGGTCCAAACTATGTTTACGAATCAAGATTGGGTATACTTAATGTCACCACCTGTATGGCTTGTACCTTAGTAATTGATGTTGACAAAATATAGTCAAACAAGTCACAAAACAACTAAAATAAGCGAACTAATTCACACACATGCAATCCAACCCATAACATAAAAGCATTATAAAATAGCCACACAGATGGACTTATATAAGTTTGCCTATAAAAGGACTTAGAAAATTGCCACAGATGTGGACTTGAATGTCTGCCTATAGAAGGACTTAGATGAATGCCACAACTGTGGACTTTGATATTTGCCACTTATGTGGACTTTCATTACAGACTTTTGATAACAACCATAGTACTTAAACACAAATTTGTCTTGAATTTCAAACATGCCTAAAGGAAAGCCCATTCACTGTCATTTGCTTGGTTGGATTGAGTTGGTATATGAGCAGATACTCCTTGCACAGTTGAACTAGGACCAGCTTGAGAGGCACTAGATACTCCTTGCACAGATGAATTAAGACCAGCTTGAGCAGCTACAGCTCCACCTTGCACAGTTGAACTAGGACCAGCTTGAAGAGCTACATCTCCACCTTGCACATTTGAACTAGGACCAGCTTGAGCAGACCCATTACCCTTAGCTTGCCGAGCTCCTGCTTTCTTGAAACCTGCATCACAAAACAAGTTCAAAATAGTCCCAAATGTAAAACAATCAAAACCTTAACTCTGAAAATCTAATAACTACCTTTTGTTGGAGGTTGACCTTGGCCTTTGCATGTAAGCTTGTTGTGTCCAACGTTACCGCAGAGTTTGCAAGTAATGACTCTCCCTCTACCCGTCAGTTTATGTAACACCCCCAAAAATAGACAATTCGCGGAAGCATACAAGCATTTGGGGTGCTACGAAATAGGAATCACAACACAAGATAAGGAGAACGAAGTAGAAATCCGTTAAATTATATTACATAATTGTTAAGTCAAATGTAATACATAAGTTCAAGTTTTATAAAATAAGGCCCAGTTACATGACTGTCCCATTGTTTTCAGAGTAATGCTTGTGTAAAAACACTTAAGATTCTTATGACCTCGCCATGCACTGCCATCGACATATACATACTTTAAGCACCTGAAAAACATGCTAAAAGTCAGCTAACGCTGGTGAGTCTATAGGTTTAAATTAAATAGCACATATGGAGCATAGCAATAATCAACAAGTATATACTAAACCCGTATGCAACACTAAGCTCAACCACCGAACTAGACAAGAATGCCAAAGGCATTAAATATAATATAAGTGCCCGCGAGTGATAATCCCCAGTCACTCGGCGAAAGGTCGTCAAGGTATACGTTCGCCTTGACCACCGTACGGCCAACCGAACGGAGGAGTCACCCTCAATAGATCTATTTATATCATACGCGTTTCCTAGCAGGAATTGACGGTGTTGATAATGGGCAAATGGGATTCAAGCAAACTTAGGTTTCCGCATACTAGTGTATAAAAACAAGTTCAGTTTCGGTCCATGAAAACAGTTTTGCATGTTTCTCACCCCAAGGTTTATAAAACAGTACTTATAAGAAAATAGGGCTATAAACTCACCTTAAAAGATAGCAATCCGCTAGTCAATAAGTAAATAGTGAAACCGCTCCGACACGCGACCTAGGTAAGTAGGGTATGTCTTAGTACAATGTTCATGTGTTAAGTGTTCGACTCTTTTAAAAAGGTTTTTACGTTAAGTGTTACCATGTGCTTGTGTATTTCTTGCTTGTTGTGTGGTACGTACGTTTCAAAAGTANCAACTAAGTGAGAGTATACTTCCTTCCATGTGCTCAACCAATAACAGGGACGTACCCAAGACTCAGGAGGTCCAGCTTGAATGCCATTGAGACCCATATTCCAACAGGCTGCAACAGCATGTTTACAAGGTATCCCGGTCAATTCTCATTTCCTGCATGTACATACCTTATTCTGTACATTCACAACACACTGATCACCCCATGCCCCTGTTACCTGATACTTAACTCCTCCATTCCATATCACATTCAACGTATGAGCATCTTTCTTAATGGCTTCCAATATTTTCGTTGCAGTTGGGGTTAGAGGACCATCAGTTTTTTCAATTATAGCTTGTACACTTACTATTCTCGTCATGCAGTATTCCCTGATGTACTCTAAAAGTGTAATGACTGGCTTGTCCCTTGCTCCAACTATTTTACCGTTAAACACCTCACAAATGTTGTTGATCAATTAATCTGTAACTGCTCTACCTATAACACGTAAATATGAAACAATTAAATGATATACATGCCTAACTATTGAACCTTTTTTTTAAGACAAATAAACAATTACCAGAAAAATGAAATCTTGCCCAATGTTCAGCTGGTATCTTGCTCAATCATTCATGTGCTTCCTTCTTCAAAGCCTTCAAATGTTGCATACTTTTCAAAACCACTAACGGTTGTAATAGATGCACATCTCCACAAAGCTTCCTTATATTCCAATCCACTAAACTGCTGCTTCATATTTTCATGAATGTGCCTCAAGCAAAATCTGTGTTCTGCATTTGGGAACACAGATTTTAAGGCTGGAATGAGTCCCTGCATAAACCAACTCAGTAAGCAAAATAATAACTCATATTATGTTATATTTAAGAATTCAACAAGGGGAGCATGTTACTAACCTTTTTTCTATCACTGATGAATGTGAAATTTGATTTAGGGCCTAGATCTATGTCATCACCCAAGCACGTTAAGAACCAAGACCATGAACTCTTACTTTCAGCTTCTACCAAGGCATAAGCCAATGGGTAAATCCCATTGTTAGGATCAAGTCCAAGAACAACCAAGACTTGGCCTGGATAAGGACCTTTCATGAAAGTACCATCTAGCCCCAACAATTCTCTTTTGCAAGCCCTGTAGCCTTCCTTCAACGGTCCCAAACAAACATATATTCTTTTAAACACCCTTGTAGGCTTATCAGGATCAGCACCATCTCTATCAATTTCAAGCTTGAAAGTGGTATTAGGGTTTTTAGACAGCAAATCACCAACAGAGTCCCTAAGCATGGTATACTATAGGTTGTGATCACCTGAAATATCTCTTTCCGCTTTAGCTTTGGCCCTGAATGCTTTGGTCATAGATACCTGAAGATGTAATTCACGCTGGAGCTGGTCTTGAACTGCCTTTCCTGGGATCTGTGGATTAACCTTAACTAGGTCATAGATCTTGTTTGCCAAAAATTTATAAGTGCAATGTTTTATATCCCTTGATTGAAGGCAAGTGTATTTGTCTTCACTATCCAGTTTTTCCTAAATTTGTCTTTGCTTACATACAAGACCCAGGGGCATTGATTACCTTCAAGTTGAACATCAGAACTTCCTTCAATATTGCTCTTCCTTTTGGTCCCTATACCTACTGGGCCACTTGATCCAATAGGCCCAACACCTGTTGCTACACTTGGGCCTGTTGTTCCACTTAAGAGTGACTCTGTAAACACATGTATTTGGTTATTACATACAAATCTTATCCTAAGACAATCATTCTTTACCAACTTCAAATTTCTCCTACTCTCAACTGCATGCATGTATATTCTTTCCTTCACCTCTTCTGGAGTTGCAAACTCTTGGCCACTGAAAAAATAGTACTTCGCAACAGGATTCTCTGACATGTTAGTTCCCATTACTCTTCTTAATTCCCTTAACTGCTTTCTTACAACAAAATCTGGTTCACCCTCAGAACCTGATTGACTCTCGAAACCTTCAACACTTACAGCTTCTATTCCATCTACAACCTCTCCAAGTTGACTGCAGTTGCCAATGTTGTCATAAGCTTTATTCCCAGTTAGTCTAAACTTATTTACTTGATCACCACTGTTGTTGCCAATGCTGTCAGAAGGATTATCCCATGTTAGTTGAAAATCGTTTACTTACACATCAGGCTCAAATCCATGGTCTCCTTCATCATCCATAACTGCAGCCTATTCTTCATTATTTGAATCTGCATTGTCACTGGAGTCTCCTTCATATTCACTATCATTGACAATACNCTCAAAAGCTCCCCCAAACACAACTCCCTATCCCACTATCTCCAAAACCTTCTCACAAACTTGTACCTACCACTGCCATGTCACCAATCCTCAAAAATACTTTGGCGCCAAAATCAGTTAAAGGGCTAGGATGGATTTTAATTCAATCTAACGAATGGGATTTATTCAAGAAAGCACAAGGGTCCTTTTTACATTGATTTGTCTCAGAGAACAAGCACACAAGGCAAAGGAAACCCTAGTTTAGTTTTAGTATAAATAGGACCATTGTTGTAAGCCTTAGAGCATCCAATTCTCCTTGTATTTTTCTGTTTTATGTTTAAATTTCCATTGTAATGCTTTTTACTTAAGTTAATTCAAGCAATTTTCAGTTTGCAAGCAATTTCCAATTTTACCTTAAATTCTCAATTTTTGCTAAGTGTTGGTATCTCACTTCATTTGTGCTAAAAATCAATCTCAGTCACCTTTATAATCTATTTATAAAGTTTTTAAATCATTGAATTAAGAAAAAACAGAAAAGAAAAAAAATACAAGAAAATCAAAATTAAATAAAAAAATTGGTGGTTCCAAGTATTGAAGGCAAGCTGTAAGCAGATGAATGTTGGAATGGTTTGGTTTAGAGCTCATGGGAGTGTTAGGATAATGTTTTTGGATCTGGTTCCCAGTTGTGCATTAGCTTTGGATATCTTGTAAGCCATTTTGTCCATTGTTTTTGCATAATCTTTGTTCAGTAGCTATACAGGTTAAATATTGTTCAATCTTGCTTAATTATGCTTATGTTTGATTAGTATAACTTAAATTCTCAGTTTCATGGATTAAATATCTCACCTGCCTTGTAAAATTGCTAAAACTGTTTTTAAAGGGGTGTTTGGATTTGACTGTTTAACTTTGCTCTGGTAAAGCTTAGTGAATAAAACGTGCTTAGACATCATTCTTAGGACCACTTTAGTGCAGTCATAGCATAAACTCAGTTTGCATAAGCCAAATAGTCAGATTTCCTTTTTAATCTCATAGGTGCGTAACTGTTAGAATAATAGGGTAGCATAGTCTTCATGATAGGTGATGTGCGTTGGATTGCGACCACGCAACAGGTTTTACCTCTCAAGGGATCTTGAGAAGCTTGCAATCCCACCAGGTAGTGTACCTGGTCGGTGTAGTATAGTGTAGTGGTAAGTACGGGGGATTGATCGTTCTCTTACAGGGAATAGTGTTCGTTAGGATAGAAAAACTACTCTAAAAGGTCTAAAGCTGACAGAAGATTATTTTTGTATTTTTGTATTTTATGGAAAGCAAGTAAAATCTCGGGTTGTGAAGGAGTGGGCGGAATTAGTTGCTAGTCAACTAACCCAAAAACTACAATTGCAAGAAAAATAAAATAACTAAACTATTGTAGTTGTGAAAACTTATATGTAGACAAATGTGTTTACTTAGACTTCCTTACTCCCTAACTATCTTTTACCGGTTAATTGGTGTATGTATTACTTGCGTGGATGACGGGTGTATTCCTTAACAATTCATGGGGTGGCATACATATCTCCCCAATTCTATGAGCTCTTATCTCCTCCTACAACTATGCGTACACATAATCATAGGGATTGTAAACAGTGGCTCATGCGTTAAATACTACCTTAATAACCTAGTATGCCTTAGTTACATGTTTCTTAAGACGTTCAAGCATGTTACCATATAGGAGTATTGCCAGTTTTCTTAAGCCTAACATTGATGAAACATTCATCCCAACAAAGTAATAACACACCAATCAACCAATAATTAATAGTTAGGTTTCATTAGATCTAAGCAAACACAAGAAAAATCTAGCCTAGCATGTTAATTGAAAGATAAGCATAAGATATAATTAACCAACACATAGACATATTGATTAATTTAAGTGAGGACTTATCTTTAATTGAACATGAAGGTTTAAAGGGTGAAAAACCCTTGAAATTACAGCTAAAATCGTCTTTAGGGTTTTTCCCAAACTTGTACCAAAAGTTCCCCACTAATGAATGAAAAATAGAAAAATATATATAGATTTAACATTCTGACGGCGTCAGGTTATAGGTTCTGACGCCGTCAGCTCGCCGTCATTAGGGTTCTCGGATGGCCTAAATTTACTTCTGACGCCGTCACAATTTAAATTGTTCTGGGCCGTCACTCTTTAAGTTAACACCTGACGGCCTACATTCTCTAACACCTGACGCCGTCAGGTGTAAACATCATGTTTTCTTCATAGGGCGTCTAGTGTAATCTGACTTCACTCTTTTGTCAACGTTGGTTGACGGCGTCACCTTGTGACTCTGACGCCGTCAGGTAGGAAATCCAGCTTCTTTTGAGACTTTGTCGTTTTCTTCACTTTTATGCTCCAAAAACGTCCAAATATGCATGTTTTCCAGAATTCTTCTCAAAAGTACCTAAAATGACAAAAGGAACGATTTAGGGCAATATTTGATCACATTTACTCGAATTAGGGCTTAAATGACCCCTTAAAACGGGTACACTTTTCGTCTCATCAAATACCCTTACACTTGAGATTTGCTTGTCCTCAAGCAAATAAGCTTTTATTCCAATCAAAATATGAGTTAGGGGTCATTTAACACAAATATAAAAGTAATTACAACAAATAGTCATTCGACCCTAATCATAATAAGCACGGAAATCATACACTAGCACCTCACAAATAGTGTTTGGATACTCTCATCTCTCAAGTGTCATAGAATTATATCTCATAAATGAAAACGGAAAATATCTCTCACTACCTGTCATAGCAAATAGATTACCATAGGCTTGGGAGAGGATCAATTACTCCTCCACTAGGCGTAAGCACCTAAGATAAACTATCAAAGAGGGCTTTCAAAAGGGTTGTAATGTAAGGTGTAGGGATATGATAAACACGGTTTGGTTGGAATAAAGGGTATTTTAATGGTGGCGAGTTAATTATCATGATCAAATACATGCACTATACAATGTTGCTAAGCCAAGACTCGACTCAATCTTAAGCTAAAAACAAATTAACAAAAACTTAAAAGAAACATAAAAGAAACGGGATGGTAGTCCGTATGTTTTTTTCTACTTTTCTTTTTCTATTTTTTTGTATTTTTCTTGATTTTTTTAATTTTTTTTTCATACATTCTTACCCTACCATCCAAAATAATACATCATAGGGGCCTCGGTTCTCCCCTTACACTTGAACTTTTACATAACTTTACAATTACTATTGTAACGACTCGAATTAAGATAATTGAAAAACTTGGAGTACTTTTAAAATATATAGCACATATGGGGGTAATAATGCTGTTCTTCCCCATTGCTCCATTACACTAGTACTTTACCCATGAGTCCCAATCGTCCCAAAACAATATGTACAAGGATATGACTCGTCTTAGCAACCATGTAATCGATTAGTTAATTAACAAAAGGTTTAACAAATGTTGTCACAATAATGCACTAAAGGTGAGTGCATACAAGGTAGGCTAAGGCGATTTGGGTGTACATTTAAGTGGGGTGTAACAAATTCTCACTTTGAGTAAGATGCTCAAAGGTCTAAACGAAAAGATAGGCTCGGAGGGGTGTACTAGGGGTATCATGTACCAAAAATGGGTACAACGCAAGGGTGTGAGAGAATTACTTGACTTTATTAGTCAAGTACATTGGCTACATTGGTCAAGTAATTATAACAAAAATACGGGTGTAAAACAAGGGGTTAATCCTAATGCCTCTTATCATGTAGTAGATCTAACTACACGAATGTAGTCTCACTTGTGGATTTGAGATGGTCCTAACGCAAGTTCTAGAATCTAAGTGCTACCGGTACTCACATCATAGCATCAAAGATGGATGCTTTTCCTACCAATTCTAGGGGTGAACCTCACATATTTGGGGTGGAAAATTTTTTAGTGGTACGGTTTTGTGCTAGTCATATAATTTCCTATCCATGAGACGCTCATTAAGACCAAAGTCTCACTTCTAAATGTTGTAAAAAATTTTAAATTGGCGCTAAAATTGCCCTAACAAATATTTCTCTCGGTTTTATTACAAATTTACTATCAAACAAACAAAAATCAAGCGCAATTGTATTCTCTAAGGTGCCTTCATTTACCCCCCTTACACTTAAACCGAACATTGTCCCCAATGTTCAAATAGAAGATGTAAAAGTAAATAAAATGAAAGAATGAAATCAAATACTCCCCTGATTCGTTTGATGTGGATAGTGAGGTAACATGGTTAGATCTTCTTCCAAGAAAGATGAACGCTCAAAGCTTCCCTTCCAAAATATAAATCATCTTCTTGTCCAAAATAACCTGTTAACCTGAAAAAAAAAAAAAGGCCAACCTCGCATAAAATCGGCGGTATAATCTATAATAGGATATAATGCTTGTGGAATGAATATTTTTGCAGAATTCCTGGAGATTATAAGTTAGAGAATTAACAAAACTTTTTATGTTTCCGGAAGAAAAACAAAACTTTCAAAAATTGCAGAAAATTATTGCCTGACGCCGTCAGGTTGTAATGCCTGACGCCGTCAGAAATGATCTGACAGAATTCTCATGTTAAGTTTCCGGAAAAATTCTGGAAAAACTAGAGCTTACTTCCTGGAATTCCTGCAAAAATTCATTATGACTCGATACAAGCATTTGACTCAAACAAATACTAATATGTATGTTAATTTACATTGTTATGATTCATGTTCATTCGTTCTTATAAACCGATTTAGATTTCCCTTACACTTAGCTTTTGCAAAATACCTTTATATGTAGTTAAGACGAAGTTAAAAACAAAATAAAGCATTTTCACAAGTTAGTTTGAATCATGAATCAATAACAAGAAATATCATACATACGGAAACAAATAAAATCAAATAAACAAACAAATAAAACACACAAAGCTTGGGTTGCCTCCCAAGAAGCGCTTTTCTTTATTAACGAGTCTTGTAGCTAGACTCAAAGTCACCGTACCTTACGTGACTTCATCGTTGGTCTCGGTTTCTAGGTCATCCTCTTGTCCGGTTTTATAATCCGGTCCTAATTTCAAACAATCCTTGTAGAAACCGAATATCCTTTCCATGACATAGTCTACTCCCCTACGTCTATCCTCATCATTCCTATAGTAGACCGCTTGTTTAAGCTCCTTTTCAACGTTTGACAAGTGTTGGAATTGCTCTATCTTATATGGCATTTGGTAGTTCACTTCATCGGTCTCATCCTTAAATTTAACTATCCCTAAGGAAGGTTCATAAGTCATTCTAGAGACCTCAATAAACGGTTTTCCCAAGACTACTTGAGTTAAACTTGCATCGACTATTGGGCGGATATCTTCTACAATCACAAAGTCGGTGACATAGGTGAAGTTCCCTACATAAACCGGTAATCCCCTAACTCTTCCCGTGAAGTTACTAATCCATCCCTTATCGGGGAATACCCTATACCTAAGTTGATTTTTCATTATCAAGTTGTATTGGGCTCTAGTCATGATGTTTATGGGCGATCTAGGGTCGATGTAAGCTTTCCACACATGCAAATGTCCAATGTTGCATGGTATGTTGAGATTAGAAGGGTCGCCCGTTTTGATAATCGGGTTACCTAGGAAGTATGGTGTCTCGGAGTCATCGAATAAATCCTTATGGTATGCCCGTTCTTCTCTAGTTGGTAACTTATTGAAGTAGTCCTCTCCATCATCTACTTCTTCAATCTTGCTTACCCTACTTTCCTTATCTACCTCGACTTCCTTAACTTCATCCTTAGGTTCATTATTTTCCTCACTCCTATCAATTGGTCTAATAGTGACAACGTTGACGAAGTGGACATGTTTGGATGAAGAAGGGTCCTTGATTTGGGGTCCGCTATTAGTGGTCCTAGCGTCCTTATGTGGAGGTGATAGCACTTGGTTGGTAAGGGCCTTCAATAAGTTGTCAATCTTATTGGTCATCTCTACTTGTTGTTGATTAAATTCGGATGTGAATTTAGCTATACGAGCTTCTTGAGATGCCATAAAATTGGACATCAATCCTTCAAAGTTATTGGTACTACCATAGTTGTTGGAAGGATTATTGTTGAAGGTACGGTTCGAGGAAGGACCGTTGGGTTGAAAACGATTAGGTGGGTTGGAAGAATTGTTTTGGGGCACGTTTTGGTTTGACTTCCACCTAAGGTTTGGGTGATTTTTCCATGAGGGGTTGTATGAATCACCGTAAGGGTTTGGCTCGGGTTTGAAAGTGTACCACTTGTCTCCCGCTCCGTCGGTACGCGAGGATGCGTAGTCCGCAAAAGCTTGTTCGGGGAGTTCCATGCAATCACGAGTGTCGTGGGGACCACTACATAATTCGCACGAAGAAGTGATTTTATTCACTTGGCTTGATGGGTTGGGAGCCTCGTAGGATTTCATGAGAAACTTGACTTGGTCTTCAAGTTCTATGATCCTACGGTCGGAAGTGCTTGAATTATTCGAAGGCAAAGATATTGCCTTGACCGTTTTATTCAAATCACGGGGATCATTCCAACTTTCGTTGTCATATAGAGCAAGATCTTCTAGGAGATCCCATGATTGTTCCGCACTTAGATCACGTAGCTTGCCACCGGCCGCTTGGTCAATGGTTTGCCTCGTGGGGATATTGATATGGTCATAGAAGATTTGGACTTGGAGCCAAAGGTCTATGCCATGGTGAGGGACTTTTTGGAGTAAGTCCTTGAATCGAGTCCATGCCTCGTAGAGGGTTTCGCCTTGACATTGTTGGAATGCCAAGATATCATTCCTTAGCTTGGTAGTTCTCCCCGGTGGGAAAAATTGAGCTAAGAAGTGAGTTGTGAGATCATCCCAAGAGGTGATGGATCCTGCGGGTAGATGCTCTAGCCACTGACTAGCATGGTCTCGCAGAGAGAATTGGAAGAGACGTAATCAGGTAGTCTCCTGAGTGGCAACATCAAGGTCTATAGAATCTACAATTTTGAGGAAATCCTTGAGATGTTGATTTGGATCTTCGGAATGAAGTCCATGGAATGCGCATCCGCTTTGCACCAACCGGATGGTGTCGGATCGCAAGGGAGTGATATTGGCTCCTTGAGTGAGCTCAATGGTGTTGCGATAGCCATGGTGGCTAGGTCGGGAATACTCTCCTAAGGTACGGGCTCTAGGAGGTTGGTTTGGTTGTGGTTGGTGGTTTGGTTGAGGTGGGTTGTTGGGATCGAGGATGTTACCACCTTCCATGTTGGCGGATGGTAATGGTTACGAACAAAAAAAAAGAAGAAAATATATAGACTAAAGAAATCCTAAAAAAATAAAATAAAAATCTCACTAGAAAGGAATCTAGTGAGTAGACCTTATAAAATAAAAATTCTACCTAAACAATAACTATTCCCCGGCAGCGGTGCCAAAAACTTGATGCGCGTTGGATTGCGACCACGCAACAGGTTTTACCTCTCAAGGGATCTTGAGAAGCATGCAATCCCACCAGGCAGTGTACCTGGTCGGTGTAGTATAGTGTAGTGGTAAGTACGGGGGATTGATCGTTCTCTCACAGGGAATATTGTTCGTTAGGATAGAAAAACTACTCTAAAAGGTCTAAAGGTGACGGATGATTATTTTTGTATTTTTGTATTGTTTGGAAAGCAAATAAAATCTCGGGTTTTGGAGGAGTGGGCGGAATTAGTTGCTAGTCAACTAACCCAAAAACTATAATTGCAAGAAAAATAAAATAACTAAACTATTGTGGTTGTGAAAACTTATATGGAGACAAATGTGTTTACTTAGACTTCCTTACTCCCTAACTATCTTTTACCGGTTAATTGGTGTATGTATTACTTGTGTGGATGATGGGTGTATTCCTTAACAATTCATGGAGTGGCATACATGTCTCACCAATTCTATGAGCTCTTATCTCCTCCTACAACTATGCGTACACATAATCATAGGGATTGTAAACAGTGGCTCATGCGTTAAATACTACCATAATAACCTAGTATGCCTTAGTTACATGTTTCTTAAGACGTTCAAGCATGTTACCATATAGGAGTATTGCCAGTTTTCTTAAGCCTAACATTGATGAAACATTCATCCCAACAAAGTAACAACACACCAATCAACCAATAATTAATAGTTAGGTTTCATTAGATCTAAGCAAACACAAAAAAAATCTAGCCTAGCATGTTAATTGAAAGACAAGCATAAGATATAATTAACCAACGCATAGACATATTGATTAATTTAAGTGAGGACTTATCTTTAATTGAACATGAAGGTTTCAAGGGTGAAAAACCCTTGAAATTACAGCTAAAATCGTCTTTAGGGTTTTTCCCAAACTTGTACCAAAAGTTCCCCACTAATGAATGAAAAATAGAAAAATATATATAGATTTTACATTCTGACGGCGTCAGGTTATAAGTTCTGACGCCGTCAGCTCGCCGTCATTAGGGTTCTCGGATGGCCTAAATTTACTTCTGACGCCGTCACTCTTTAAATTGTTCTGGGCCGTCACTCTTTAAGTTAACACCTGACGGCCTACATTCTCTAACACCTGACGCTGTCAGGTTTAAACATCTTGTTTTCTTCATAGGGCGTCTAGTGTAATCTGACTTCACTCTTTTGTCAACGTTGGCTGACGGCGTCACCTTGTGACTCTGACGCCGTCAGGTAGGAAATCCTGCTTCTTTTGAGACTTTGTCGTTTTCTTCACTTTTATGCTCCAAAAACGTCCAAATATGCATGTTTTCCAGAATTCTTCTCAAAAGTACCTAAAATGACAAAAGGAACGATTTAGGGCAATATTTGATCACATTTACTCGAATTAGGGCTTAAATGACCCCTTAAAATGGGTACACTTTTCATCTCATCAAAAGGGTTAGAACTTGTTTAACTTACTTAATTTAGTCTCATTCTAGGTTATAATATCATAACTAGTCATTTAGGATCAATTGAATTTCAATATAGTCAACTTTTAAGAAAACATAAAAAGTCAAATTGTTCAGAACCTGTGAAATGGGACAGTTTTCAGATTCACATGTAGGCTTCAATAGTGCTTAGAAATGAATAATATTTGTTGTTTTGTAATCTTTGTTTGCTTGTTCTTCAAGATCAAAAAGAAATTCCCAGTTTGAAACTCATTTGCTTGGTGTAATTTGACCCCAAAGTAAACAGTTAAACCATCCATGTGCCCTGCACCCAGCAGCCATGGTTCTGACCCATTTTCATTGGGACATGGATTGGTCAACATTTGACCTCTTGTTTTGATTCTTGGTGCTTTGGGATCTCACTTAGGTTGCCTTTATGTGTGTGTTTCTTGTTTTCCCTTAGTTGCTTAATTTCTAGCTTATTTGTGCCCTTATTTTAGCCCCATTAGGACCCTATAGTTGCTGGTGTGCACCAGCAGCTTAGCTGAGCTAGTTAATTTTTTTTCTTTTGATCTTAATTCTTAAGTTTGATTGCTGTTTAATCCTGTTGTGTGTTTGATTATTGTTGTTTGCTATGGGTTTGTTTCTTGGCTGTTGTTCTCCTTTGACCACATTTGCCTAGCTGCTACCCCATTTCATTCTTACTAAAGTTTTCAAGTAACCAACTGTTGGATTTTTCAAATTGCACAAGCTTGTTAAAAGCTTTTCAGCTAAAGTGGTTTTTATTAAAGTTGGTTATTGTTGTTGTTTAAATACTTTGCAAAAAGAATAATTGAAAAAGAAAAATAAATCTGCAAAAAGGTTGGGGTGGGATTCGAACCCCAGACCTCATGCTCACAACAGACACAACACACCACTCAGTAACCAACTCGCCCTTGGGACTTTTTCATTAAACTTTGCAACATTTAATGTACAACCCTTGTTGTTAAGTTAGTTTGAATTAGCTTATCAGCCTTGTTTTGCTTATTTGCTGCTTATTTTTAAACTGTACCCCCCTCTTTTTATATTTTTCTCAGATTAGTTGTAACTTGTAGTATTTATTAAAAAAGTTTCAGATTTATTAGATTAGTTTTAGTATTTATTTGATTTAATCGGTGTTAAATAGTTTTTAAATCATATTAATTAGAATTTTTATCAAATTTTTAATTTTCTTTTTTCTAAAATTTTGTTTTGTCATCTAGTACGTAGGAAAATTGTTTGTATGCCCGTAGGACTAGTCTTGCTTAGAATTCACTTTTATTTTTGCGCGTTGACGTTATTTTTAATCAAAACGCACGTTTTTAGTTTATTTGCTTTACATAATTGTTCCACAATACCAAATAATCAAATCCGTCCTTACAAGCATTTTAATCTCGAATCTTACACGATATCGCCCATTTACACCTCGTTGGGACACGACCCGGGTAATCACTTGCCCGGTATCACATATATATATTGTATTCACGGATTTTGCAAGTTAACCTTTTCACAAGGGTTGATTAGTGAATTCCCCTCATGTCTACTTTGTATATTTTTGATACGCGCATTCTGCACGAATCATCTATCATCCTCATCACATGACAGTGGAAACAACCCATCATCTAAAGTACTCATTGGACTTAAGTAATGATAAAACAGAGGCTCATTCTTACCTGTGTAGCCTAGTTGTAGAACCATCTGGTCTAGGTCAAACACTGAGAAAACATCAATATCAACCCTATCAAAGATGTCTTCAGCACCACCAACGTATTCTCTATCAGGAAAACGCAAGAATGCCCCACCATGGTGTATTCGTATGGTGAATAAATGCCGTGCAAATTCTGCAATAAAAGTCAATTAGTTAGGAAATAAACATATATAAACACAAGTTCAAGACAAAATATCTCAAAGCAACTGGATTTCAACTCATTACCATATTCCTTGTCACACTCCATTTCCAACTATTCTGTTGGAACCCTTTCTCCTTTTTTATGCATCTTCCATGTTGGTGACGTCATTGTTGGAGACGCCATTCTTGTTAGAGTTGAGGGACGGGCTCGAGACTTTTGAGATGTGATGTTGATGCGATTGGGCGGGAAAGTGTGAGAAGAAATATGGGAAACATAAATTGTCAGGGAAAGGTGAAATACTTGTGATGAGACTAAAAGTGTTACGCTTTTAGGGGGTCATTTAAGCCCTAATTCGTATAAATGTGATCAAATATTGCCCTAAATCGTTCCTTTTGTCATTTTAGGTACTTTTGAGAGGAATTCTGGAAAACATGCATTTTTGAACGTTTTTGGAGCATAAAAGTGAAGAAAACGACAAAGTCTCAAAAGATGGTGAATTTACAACCTGACGGCGTCAGAGTCACAAGGTGACGCCGTCAGCAAGCTTTAACAAAAGAGTGGAATCCAATTTTCAAATGACGGGCCAGAGAAAATTTTGGATTTAACACCTGACGCCGTCTGGTGTTAAAGAATGTAGGCCGTCATGAGTAAAATTAAAGAGTGACGGCCCAGAAGGTTTTATAAGGTGACAGCGTCAGAAGTGGATCTAGGCCATCCGAGAAACCTAATGGCGGCGAGCTGACGGCGTCAGCCCTTATAACCTGACGCCGTCAGAGTGTAAAATCTATATATAGTTTTCTAATTTTCATTCATTAGGGTGGAACTTTGTGGAGAACTTTTAGGGCAAACCCTAAAGACGAATTTGCTGTGACTTTTAGGGTTTCCAACCCTTGGAAACCTAGTGCTTAATTAAAGATAAGTCTTCACTTTAATTCAATCAATATGTCTATGTGTTGGTTGTCTATCTATCTTGCTTATCTTTCAATTAACATGAGTAGCTAAATTCTCTAGTGTTTGCTTAGATCTAATAAAACCTAACTATTAATTATTGGTTGATTAGTGTGTTGTTGTTTGTTGGGATGATTGTTTCATCGATGTTAGGCTCAAGAAAACTGGCTAACCTCCTTTATGGTAACATGCTTGAACGTCTTGGGAAACATGTAGTCGAGGCATACTAGGCTATTAAGGTAGTATTTAACGCATGAGCCACTGTTTACAACCCCTATGGTTGTGCCGTGCATGGCATAGGGCGAGATAAGAGCTCATAGAATTGGAGAGATATGTATGCCACTCCATGAGTTATTAGGAATACACCCTTCATCCACACAAGTAACACACATATCAATTAACCGGTAAAAGATAGTTAGGGAGTAATGAAATCTAAGTAAACACAATTTTCTCCATATTGTTTTCACAACCACAATAGTTTAGATATTTATTTTATTTTAATTTGCATAAGTAGTAAACTTGGGTTAGTTGACTAGCAACTAATTCCGCCCTTCCTCTAAAAACCGAGATTTTAATTGCTTTCAAAAAAATATAAAAATACAAAAAGAATCTTCCTTCCACCCTTAGACCTATTAGAGTAGCTTTTCTATCCTAACGAACACTATTCCCTGTGAGAGAACGATCAATCCCCCGTACTTACCACTATCCTATACTACATCGGTCAGGTACACTGCCTGGTGGGGTTGTAAGCCTCTTGAGATCCCTCGAGAGGTAAAACCTGTTGTAAGGTCACAAAACCACGCATCAAGTTTTTGGCGCCGCTGCCGGGGAATAGTTATTGTTTAGGTAGAATTTTTATTTCTTTAGGTCTACTCACTAGATTCCTTTCTAGTGAGATTTTTATTTTCTTTTTCTAGGATTTTCTTTAGTCTATCTTTTTCTTCGTGTTTTTGTTCGTAATCTTTACCATCCGCCATCATGGAAGGTGGTAACATCCTTGATCCCAACAACCTAATTCAACCAAACCACCCACCACAACCAAACCAACCTCCTAGACCCCGCACCTTAGGAGAGTATTCCCGACCTAGCCACCTTGGCTATCGAAACACCATTGAGCTCACTCAAGGAGCCAATGTCACTCCCTTGCGATCCGACACCATCCGGTTGGTGCAAAGCGGATGCGCATTCCATGGACTTCGTTCCGAAGATCCAAACCAACATCTCAAGGATTTCCTCAAAATCGTAGATTCCATAGACCTTGATGTTGCAACTCGAGAGACGACCCGATTGCGTCTCTTCCAATTCTCTCTACGGGACCAAGCTAGTCAATGGCTTGAGCGACTTCCCGCAGGATCCATCACCTCTTGGGACGATCTCACAACTCGTTTCCTTGCTCAATTTTTCCCACCGGGGAGAACTACCAAGCTAAGGAATGATATCTTGGCGTTCCAACAACGCCAAGGCGAAACCCTCTACGAGGCATGGACTCGATTCAAGGACTTACTCCAAAAAGTCCCTCATCATGGCATAGACCTTTGGCTCCAAGTCCAAATCTTCTATGACCACATCAATCTCCACACGAGGCAAACCATTGACCAAGCGGCCGGTGGCAAGCTACGTGATCTAAGTGCGGAACAATCATGGGATCTCCTAGAAGATCTTGCTCTATATGACAACGAAAGTTGGAATGATCCCCGTGATTTGAATAAAACGGTCAAGGCAATATCTTTGCCTTCGAATAATTCAAGCACTTCCGACCGTAGGATCATAGAACTTGAAGACCAAGTCAAGTTTCTCATGAAATCCTACGAAGCTCCTAAACCTTCAAGCCAAGTGAACAAAATCACTTCTTCGTGCGAATTATGTAGTGGTCCCCACGACACTCGTGATTGCATGGAACTCCCCGAACAAGCTTTTGCGGACTACGCATCCACGCGTACCGACGGAGCGGGAGATAAGTGGTACACTTTCAAACCCGAGCCAAACCCTTATGGAGATTCATACAACCCCTCATGGAAAAATCACCCCAACCTTAGGCGGAAGTCAAACAAAAACGCACCCCAAAACAATTCTTCCAACCTACCTAACCGGTTTCAACCCAACGGTAATTCCTCAAACCGTACCTTCAACAACAATCCTTCCAACAACTATGGTAGTACCAACAACTTTGAAGGATTGATGTCCAATTTTATGGCATCTCAAGAAGCTCGCATAGCTAAATTCACATCCGAATTCAATCAACAACAAGTAGAGATGACCAATAAAATTGACAACTTGTTGAAAGCCCTCAACAACCAAGTGCTATCACCCCCACAAAAGGACGCTAGAAACACCAATAGCGAACCACAAATCAACGACCCCTCTTCATCCAAACATGTCCACTTCGTAAACGTTGTGACCATTAGACAAATTGATAGGATTGAGAATGATAGTGAATCAAAGGATGAGAGTAACGAATTAGAGGATGATAGGAAGGCTAAGGTTAGCGAAATAGAAGAAGTAGAGGAGAACGATTACTTCAATAGGTTACCCACTAAGGAAGAGCGAGCATATCATAAGAATCTATTCGATGACTCCGAGACCCCATACATCCTAGGTAACCCAATTTTCAAGGTGGGCAATCCATCTAATCTCAACATACCATGCAACATCGGGCATTTGCATTTTTGGAAAGCATACATTGACCCTAGATCACCCATTAACATCATGACTAGAGCTCAATACAATTTGATAATGAAAAGTCAACTATGGTATAGAGTGTTTCCCGATAAAGGATGGATTAGTAACTTCACGGGAAGAGTTAAAGGATTACCGGTTTATGTTGGAAACTTTACCTATGTCACCGACTTTGTGATTGTAGAAGATATCCGCCCAATAATCGATGCAAATGTGACCCTAGTAGTCTTAGGCAAACCATTTATCGAGGTCTCTAGAATGACTCATGAACCTTCCTTAGGGATAGTCACATTTAAGGATGAGACCGATGAGGTGAACTACCAAATGCCGTATAAGATAGAGCAATACCAACACTTGTCAAACGTTGAGAAGGAGCTCAAACAAGCGGTTTACTATAGGAATGATGAGAATAGACGTAGGGGGGTAGACTGTCATGAAAAGGATTTTCGGTTTCTATAAGGATTGTTTGAACTTAGGGCCCGAATACAAAACCGGAAAAGAGGATGACTTAGGAACCGAGACCAACGACGAAGTCACGTAACGTACGGTGACTTTGAGTCTAGCTACAAGACTCGTTAATAAAGAAAAGCGCTTCTTGGGAGGCAACCCATGTTTTGTGTGTTTATTTGATTTTATTTGTTTCCGTATGTAAGTTATAT
>LBNU01018848.1:0-12893 GCA_014162995.1 Artemisia annua
TGAAGATTTGGACCCTTAGGTTTGCACCTTAGAAGCTTTAGGAATAACTTTGGAAAGGTTTTGCCTTAAGTTTCTTCCCTTAAGAGCTTTATTATGACCGGTGAGGATTGGGTAGATATATGATCAGACGTTGGTTTTCTTGCTTCCGCTTTACTCTGATTTATGCCTTTGCTTTTCGTTAAGCTCTTACTAGATCATTTGTTTCGGAGACTTAGAAGACTTATCAGGATTCGCGACATGTGTTTAGGATGCCTTTAGACTTCGTAGTATGCCTTATAATTTTCATTTCCTGGAGTTATCACTTTCTTTTGAACTTCGATTCTTGATTCGTTTGACATTCGTTTAGATGCCTTTCGTTCGTTCGGAGATTCGCGTATGTATGAATCCTACGTGTTTGACACACTCTATGACTTCTCCTTGTTTTTAATCCTTTCTTCATTGTTTATTTTTGACCTTACCTATTCTATCCCTATGAACGTTTTGTGACTTTTCATAGTGTATATTCTATTTGTCCGATGCGTTCTGGAGATATTTGGAAACGATTTTGTTGTGCTAATCTGTTTATGTTGGAGATGTTCGATTCCATGTTATTCTGGATTTGGAATTGTTGCATGAGTATTATGATGATGACGACTATCATTTTACGTTTGTCATCTTTGACGTTTTGTGAAGTTCATGATTCTTAACCTGATAATCGTTTATGACCACCTTGTTCTGAAACTCGTGCGTTGATTTTCCCACTGCGGTGACGATATTTCTCCGATGAAACTCACCTCGAGAGTTATTCGATTTGTTTGGAACATTCGCTGTGTATCTTTGTGTGTTTTGTTTTATTGGTGGAGGAGAATGATGATGGTATTTATTGTTGGAAACTGAATCGTGTCTTATCTAGTGAAAGGAACGGGATACTCTTAGTATTTCTTTTCGTATTTGTGTGTGTGATGCCAATTGTATTGGTTACCTTTCCGACTATTCCAATGAAATTGATAAATCGTGCCTTTCATGAATACTTGGAAAATTGTCATAGTATGACATATTAGTTTGTTCAGAGACGAAAAAGAAACACGAAATCATCTTCGTTTTAGGTGATGAATTTCTACGATGGAAGGAAGCAGTTTGAATTGAAGCACACAGATCTATGAACTCTATTCATCTTAGTTGTACTAATATGTATAGTGTCTTGAAGTTGGAGCTGGACGGGATGGTATGAAAACGGTGGTGACTACATCGGAGATTTCATGCACAAGAAGAAGGACAACACGAGTGGAGTTGCAGCGGAGCATTGACCAGGATAGCTTGCTTGGAAGATCGACAAAGATTTCTTTCGACAGGAGATTATTCAAGCTACATGACGCACCTACAAAGATCGTGATCGAGAATAACATTTTGATTCACACTTTCAGAAGAAGTATAGAAGAATTAGACGTCTTAGCACTTGAGAGAGTTTTGGTTCGCGACGTGTTAGATCGTGGATTTTTTTTCTTTTCCGCACGATTATTGATATATCTCTTCGGTTATGCCTTTGATATGTTTTGATACTCTGATTTGTGATTTGGAACGTCAATGTGATTATGTTACCCATCTCTTGATGAGATTCGGGATACGTTTGATGATTTGAATTGTACTCCTTCGACTTTGGCAAGTCCCTATATTCATTCAGATTTCGGTAGGATTTGATGAGGATTTATCATTTAGTACTATCTTCGTTTTTGCTTCGTTAGAATATGTGTGTTTAGTGTATCTCCTTGTAGGATCCCAACTATCATCTATCGTCTGTCATCTGTCATCTAATATGCATTATTACGCATTCGTTGGATTCGATTCATTATGATTTTTGAGCGTCAGGATCGAGTCATGAGAAAATTTTGTTTGTGAAGATTCTTTTGGAAGAACCTCCCCGAGCGTGAGGATATTTGTGATGATCTTTTGTGATTTGCTACGACTCCGCCTAACTTTGTTACTTCAATTTTCGAGGACGAAAATTTTATTTTTAGAGGGGAAGAATTGTAAAACCCGAAAATATGTCTTTCCTAAATCTCTCATACAATTTGAAATTTCCATAAGTTCGTGAACCAAACTTAAGATATGAAACCTTATAATTTGAGAACTACAAAATATATTATCTTTAACTTATGGAAGACACATAATTGACAAAACACATAATACCTAAGTTATGTATCACACGTCTATATGAAAATACATGGACCGAATATTAGAAAACCTTTACACACATCATATTAATATAAGGAAACAATGCATGTGATGATCTCCTCCCCATAATTATCGGCAATCCCATGTCAATAACCGACCCAATCACCATTGTAAAACTTGCCTTAATGAATAAACACGACTTTCCCTTTTGACACACAAACTTCTCACGCGTTCACTTTGAGATACAGGATAAGACTAAATAAAATTTCAACTTAAAAATAGAATAGGTCTTCCATGATCTTGGCAAGAAATACAACACTTCCCATATTCTATTAAACGCTCCTCACCTTTTGACTATATCTTATAGGCGTTTATTTTTTTTCTTCCATTCTTATCATACGAAACACATAAGCTAAAACAAACTCCAACTTTCTCACAAACTCCAACTTTCTCTCATGACGCATGAATACAACTGGGCATATGATTGCATGAGTTTAAGTTACCACGACCACATTTAAGCTATCATTACGGTTCGAGTTTCGGGACATCGTTTGGGTTTCGGTTTCGATCATATCTTGTTGAATGTTTGTGTTCATGTTCGAGTTCGTCACCACATTCTAGTTCATTTTGTTTCGATCAGCCCTTGTTCCATTTGAAGGTAACTTTTGATCGTTTTGATTTTTGTTTAGTTCTCGTTATTGTTGTGAATTCGAGAAGGGGTATGTCTTGACAAAGTTTTGGTGGGATGTGTCTCGGTGTTAGTTTGGAGTCGAGAAGGAGTCAGTCGCTTGGGCACTCGGTTTGGTGTTGGATTCTTGGTGTCTCGTTTTCTCCATTCGACTANTGTAAAACCCGAAAATATGTCTTTCCTAAATCTCTCATACAATTTGAAATTTCCATAAGTTCGTGAACCAAACTTAAGATATGAAACCTTATAATTTGAGAACTACAAAATATATTATCTTTAACTTATGGAAGACACATAATTGACAAAACACATAATACCTAAGTTATGTATCACACGTCTATATGAAAATACATGGACCGAATATTAGAAAACCTTTACACACATCATATTAATATAAGGAAACAATGCATGTGATGATCTCCTCCCCATAATTATCGGCAATCCCATGTCAATAACCGACCCAATCACCATTGTAAAACTTGCCTTAATGAATAAACACGACTTTCCCTTTTGACACACAAACTTCTCACGCGTTCACTTTGAGATACAGGATAAGACTAAATAAAATTTCAACTTAAAAATAGAATAGGTCTTCCATGATCTTGGCAAGAAATACAACACTTCCCATATTCTATTAAACGCTCCTCACCTTTTGACTATATCTTATAGGCGTTTATTTTTTTTCTTCCATTCTTATCATACGAAACACATAAGCTAAAACAAACTCCAACTTTCTCACAAACTCCAACTTTCTCTCATGACGCATGAATACAACTGGGCATATGATTGCATGAGTTTAAGTTACCACGACCACATTTAAGCTATCATTACGGTTCGAGTTTCGGGACATCGTTTGGGTTTCGGTTTCGATCATATCTTGTTGAATGTTTGTGTTCATGTTCGAGTTCGTCACCACATTCTAGTTCATTTTGTTTCGATCAGCCCTTGTTCCATTTGAAGGTAACTTTTGATCGTTTTGATTTTTGTTTAGTTCTCGTTATTGTTGTGAATTCGAGAAGGGGTATGTCTTGACAAAGTTTTGGTGGGATGTGTCTCGGTGTTAGTTTGGAGTCGAGAAGGAGTCAGTCGCTTGGGCACTCGGTTTGGTGTTGGATTCTTGGTGTCTCGTTTTCTCCATTCGACTAGCAAGAGTATGCATATCGATCCTTGATCTTTCATTTCGTTTTTGATCTCATATAAACATATAACCTGTCACTTAATAACCAATGTGAATCGATAGATTGCATGCATGTCACGAATCAGAATCATACATTAGCTACATGAATGATAAGGAAACCGATCACATGAAATCACAGATTTGCCACATGAAATAACAAATGAAACCATAAGCGTCAACCTTATATGTTTGTCTTCGAATTGATTTTTGGAACGTGGGTTTTGATCATTTATTTATGCGACTAAAACCTGAATTAAAATGAATGAATAAATAGTAAAAGAACATGCATGTATATGTTAAGAACTTCACATGAAATAATAGAAATACTACATGAGATAACTATTTGGAAAACCTATCTAATCGATTTGTATGAATCGTATTCAACTTATATATGCCACGTGGGCTTCTATCTGTTTTACTTACAATCTAAAATACATGACATACTAATATGATTCGAGCTAAGATAATAAGAAGAGGATTGCATGCATACAGGATATAGTTTACTTTTGATTCGAAACTAATCATATAAAAAGGGTGTCGTGTGTATATGAATGAAGTGAACAGATGTCGCGTTATAAGCAAGTTTTACATGATTTTATAAAATCTTGGGTCATCGCGGCATAAATATTAAGATCGTGGGTACGTTAATAAATTATAATAACGGGGTCCAAAATTATTATCTTAATATTAATTTATTAAAATAAACTTTAAAATAATTTTATTTGACCTTTAATATTTAATTTTGATAATTTACATTTTAGACCCTAAACTTATAATATTGATATTTTAAGACCCAAACTGTTATATTGGTCATTTTAACCTTACATATTATAAATTGTCTATTATGACCTTAAAGTATTAAATTACTATTCCGGAAAACTTACTAAATATGGAAACTTACTATTTTTGGAAAGCTACTATAAATGGAAAGTTACTAAAAATGGAAAGCCAACTAAAACGAGTAATCTGATTTAAAATGAGTTATTGATAATAAGCCGATAATTAATTCGTGTAGATTCGCTGAAGAAGGAGTAACTTTCAATCCTTGTGTTTCTGATATGGTTTCATTTGTGGTTTGAGGTACAGATATTCTACCTTTTTTTTAGTAAGAGTGCTTTCTCTCTCATGACTTGATCTTTATCTTTGATTCGTTATAAGATTCCCTAAGCCATTGCTATGTTCCCTTATGCTTTGATTCGATTACTTGATATCATTTCCTGATATACGATTCACATTCATTGGATTCTTCTCTGATTATGAGTATGCTATGATATGATTCGGATATGCTGTTATGGATATATGTTATATGTATGCTTCGTTCCTTCTTATGCCCGAGTTTTCTAACTACTCATGGAGGTACCATGGGCGTGTCATCGAGGCACCGATGGCATGACACTTTCTGTGGAGGTGTGATTGATCCACGGCGTCCCCACTTTGTATGATATGATTATGATTATGAGTACTCCTGGCCATTTATGATATGTGTATACCTGTCCTGCGAGCAGGGTGCATGTATGTTTATGTATGTATGTATGGGGGGCGTATGGATGCATCCTAGCACTTATGTTTATGTATGATGATGTGTATGTATGGTGAATGTGGGTAGGTGCTTCTCTACTCCTTCACGTTTGGGAGGTCGCTCCTCCGTGTGGTACCGAGAGGTCTCCCCTCTCCGTATCCTTTGATATGTGATTATGGATTATGTATGTATGTATGTATGAGACCTATTCGAGTGACTCTGGTAGGTCGGCTCGTGGCTTCCTTATGTTTCTATGTGTCTATTCGAGTGACTCTGGTAGACACACCTTTGTTCATACGTGTTCATTATTCTCTTATGATTATGCTTACGTTGATATCTCTATGATGCTTCGTTCCTCTTTGATTTTTGACATTGGTTCAGTTGATTATTGATCGCTTATGCATTTGACAGATGACATCCCTTTTCAACAGGAGCTTTTGATTCATTTTCTTATATTTATTTATGTTTCATTTATTCGTTGTTTATATATCTGTTCACTGAGCTTTCGTAGCTCAGCCGCATTTCCTTTTCCTGCGGCAGGTTTTAGGTTGGAAGCTGGGTTTGGGTGAAGAGTGCATAGGAGCGTTAGTGGACTACCCGATGACTAGAAGCCCATTTGCTTTGGACTTAGATTTTGATCCAGTTAGGTTTTGTTTGGTTTTGTATTTCATCTTGTTTAGAGTTAGCTTTTCTTTTGTACCCTTAGAATACCTTTGTAATCTTTTGTTTTAAGTCTTCCGCTTGCGTTGTATGCTTTGTATGCTTTGATATGTCACCATACTGTAGCGCTCCGGACCCATGTCGGGTTGGGGTGTTACAGCAAACTTCCAACTTTTTCTTCTTTCTTTTTCTTTTCTATTTTTTTGATTTTTTTTTGTTATATATATACTAACATATATGTGTAAAATTTCGCAACTTTTCTATCATGATTTTTCCGGATAATTTTTCCATACTTTTCATAACTTTCAGAAATAAATGTAATAGTGAAAGTAGTAAACACACGAAAAATAAACTAAAAATTATACAACATGTACTTTCAATCCAATTGCATTGTGCAATTTCCTGACCTAACCAAAGATAATGAATCACGCACGCGAGCACAGTTAATGTAAGGAAACACACTTTTCCTAAAGTAACTAACCACGGACTTTAATCTATAGGGTAGGCTAAGGAGTAAGGGTGTGATGCGTGGTTTTGCGACCTTACAACAGGTTTTACCTCTCGAGGGATCTCAAGAGGCTTACAACCCCACCAGGCAGTGTACCTGACCGATGTAGTATAGGATAGTGGTAAGTACGGGGGATTGATCGTTCAACTCAAAGAATAGTGTTCGTTAGGATTGAAATTTATCTACTAGGTCTAGAGATGAGGGATGATTCTTTTTGTATTTTTGTTGTTTTATGGAAAGCAAGTAAAAATCTCGGGTTTTGGAAGAAGGGGCGCAATTAGTTGCTAATCAACTAACCCAAAAGCTACTACTTAAACTATTGTGTAGGAAAGTAAACTAGGGTTCTACAAGAGAAGTGAAGCATGTCTACCTATGATATATTACTCCTTGCTAGCTATCAAATTCTACCTATTGTCTGTAACCCTTGTTTTAATTGACGGGTGTATTCCTAATAACTCATGGAGTGGCATACATATCTCTCCAATTCTATGAGCTCTTATCTCCTCCTATGCCATGCACTACATAACCATAGGGATTGTAAACAGTGGCTCATGCGTTAAATACTACCTTAATAGCCTAGTATGCCTTGGCTACATGTTTCCCAAGACGTTCAAGCACGTTACCATAAAGGAGGTTGGCCAGTTTTCTTAAGCCTAACATTGATGGAACATTCAATCAAAACAAGAATCAATAGGAAACAAGAATTATAAACTAAACCAACTAGATCTATTGAAGTTGTCACACCTTAATTGATGGAGTTAGACACACACATCAACAAGCCCTCATTGATGAAGATAGACAAAAACATCAACAAGAAATCAATAAGATCTAATTGATTATATACAAGTTTCACACAATCATAAGTAGACACTAGGTGATTTAGCAAAACATAATCAATGAAGAACAAGCAACAATAATAATAGAAGACATAATTAAGATAGAATCAACACACCAATACAAGATGTTTATGGAGTGATTAAGACCCTCTAAGTTGCTGGAAAAACACCTACCCTAACCCTAGAATCGGACTTAGGGTTTGGGGCTTACAAAAAGTGAAGTTATAATGTTATATTTATAGGCTGATTTTCTGTCGGCAAAGGCTGACGGCGTCAGCTCTAACACCTGACGGCGTCAGCTCGTCGTTTTCACCAAATCGAAGATTTTTTCGTCCTCTTCGCGTGGGCTTTTGAATCACCTAAATCCGAGTTCGTATGAAGATCTTATGGCCGAAACAGTAACAGCTACTCCGCGCGCAAGTTTTGATTGTCTTGTTTAACTTGTGATGGTTCCACTTTGGCTTCTTCTCGTGCAAGCCTTCTTTCTGACGTCGTCACTCTATATTATCTGACGCCGTCAGGTTGAATCCTGACGCCGTCACCTTCAAAAGTCTTCTGGGACGTCTCTTGTAAACCTAAGGCCAGACGGCCTACTTCCAAATACACCTGACGCCGTCAGGTGTAACTTCCTCAAAAGTTCTCTGGAGGGTCAAGTACAAACATAAATCCACCTCTTTTGTCTTCAAATGACGGCGTCACCTTATGGTGTCTGACGCCGTCAGGTACTGTTCCCAGCATAATGTGAGACTTTGTCGTTTTCTTCACTATTATGCTCCAAAAACATCCAAATATGCATGTTTTCCAGAATTCTTCTCAAAAGTACCTAAAATGACAAAAGGAACGATTTAGGGAAATATTTGATCAAATAAATATGATTTAGGGCTTAAATGACCCCTTAAAACCGTAACACTTTTCGTCTTATCAAATATCCCTACACTTGGGATTTGCTTGTCCTCAAGCAAATGAGCTTTTCCACCAATCAAAATATAAGTTAGGGGTCATTTAACACGAATATAAATGTAATTACAACAAATGATCATTCCACCTTAGTCAGAATAAGCACGGAAATTATACACTAGCACCTCACATTAAGTGTTTGGATACTCTCATCTCTCAGGTGTTGAAAATTTATATATCATAATTAGAAATTGAGAAATATCACTCATTACCTGTCATAGAAAATAGATTACCATAGGCTTGGGAAAGGATCACGCCTCTACCACTTTTGGCGTAAGAACCTAGGATAAACTATCAAAGAGGTCTTTACAAAGTGTTATAGCGTTAGGTGTAGGGTATGGAAAACACGGTTTTGTTGGATAAAGGATAGTTTACTGGTAGCAAGTCAATCGTCTTGGTCAATTACATGTACAATGAGGCGTTGTTAAGCCAAGACTCGACTCAACATAAACTACTACGACTCTCTTTTTGTATTATTTTCAAGACACTATTTCGACTTAAACAATAAAATAAAAGAAACGGATGGTAGCCCGCATGTTTTTCTCTTTTCTTTTTCTAATTTTTTTTGTATTTCTCTTGATTTTTCGATTTTTTTTCATACACTCTTGCCCTACCATCCAAAATAATACATCATAGGGGATTTGCATTCCCCTTACACTTGAATCTTTACATAACTTTACAATTACTAATCTAACGACTCGAATTAAGATAATTGAAAAGCTTGGAGTACTTTTAAAATATTTAGCACATATGGGGGTAATAATGTTGTTCTTCCCCATTACTCCATTACACTAGTACTTTACCCATGAGTCCCAATCGTCCCAAAACAATATGTACAAGGATATGACTTGACTTAGCAACCATNGACTGGCACAGTTTGGTTTTATTAAACAGTAATTAAACTAATGAGCACGAATCATCGAATAGCAAACACGTACACAGATAGATAATTAGAAGCAGAAGAAGGCCTGTCCTAATAGTTTAAGTAGCTTATCACTTGTTTTATTGCTAGTTCTATATGAAGCGCATCGTAATCTAATCTGTCTCGTTGGATCTCATTATATTGGCGAGTAAACCCTTAATGATCACTTATGTCTATCCTATTAATCCAAAGACATCAGCTAAATAGGCGAGGAACAGGTATGGCAGCCCGCAGGCTCAGCTAGACACAGAGGTTATCAATGCACTAATATAAGTCACCAAAAACATCATCATATAGACTTTAATTGATGGGAAAGAAATTTTAAGGGGAGCAGTATGGTGGCCACAAGCCCATCAATCCTAATGAATTAAATCGTACAAATACAATAAAACAAAACTACTTAATAAATTAAATACATACAGGACCTTCTTACAGCTCTAATATCTTCATTTGGGGTGTGTCTTGTGATGCTTGTTCGACTGAATTCGTCTCCTTAGGGTTTTGTTGCACACAAAATTCGTATATGTCTTGGGGTATTTATAGTTTCTGTCAGAGGGTACGATGCGGCGCATCACATAGGTAGATGCGGCGCATGTACTTAACTTCGGTGGGGTCCAAGATTAATATATTCTGGAATATTCGTACACCGTCTTTAGACGCGGCGTATCTTGATCTTTTATGCGGCGCATGTCCTTCAGTGTCTTGGATTCTATCTGGTGAAGTCTTGATAGTGATACGCCGTATGTCAGAAGTATAATGCGGCATATCTGGAGTAGAACAAGCTTGATCTTCTTCGTTGACCAAAGTTTCATAAGTGGCGCATGGTAGAATTCCATGCGGCACATTCTTCAAAGTCAGGCAATGGTCTTCAAATTCATCTAAGTATGAAATTGCGGCGTATCTGTTGATAGAGATACGGCGCATCTTCTGGATTTCAGTAGACTTTTGACATCTTGCTTGTTTTGCTCCATAATTCGTCCAAAATCGCCAAGTTTCACCAATTGCTTGTTTTTACCTGAGAATTACTAAAGTAAACAATTAAGTATCGATTCTCATGGATAATGTAATAAAACAAGTCAAACAAATAGGATAAATGATGACAATAATATATACTTATTTGATGTCGTCAAATATCCCCTCACTTGAACTTTACTTGTCCCCAAGTAAACTCTAGATTAAAATTATGAAAATGTATCCTAAAAGGTATTAGGATTTATTTGTATCATTAAGCACGTATTCGTTTTATCATAATCACACAACCAAACACTGAACGAAGTAGAAACAAAATAAATTTTCAATATCAAAACAATTCTAAATCGTTTAGTTACTTAGTTGTGACGAATATTCTATCATAAGCTTGGTAAATATACGCATCTCCCCCACTAAAGTCAAGGAGCAACAAGTCTAAAGTGGTAAATAGGGTTTTGAGGCTTAAGGGTTGAACCTAGCTTCGTTCAAACATTTCCTGCATAAACTTAGTAGATCGCTGGCGCGAGTCTTCGACGCTTCAACTAACGGACGGTCACTAGTGCACTTCTTGGATCGCTGGCACGTTAATTGCATAACGGATGGTAACCAAGTCATACACTAGATCGCTAGCGCGTTAGTTAATTAATCTAATACTCGGATGGTAACTACCTTATTCATACATTTAATGTTTATACTAAGCCATCATCATATCCGGATGCTCGAAAGCTAACAACGAATATAACAATACGGTTGGGTAAGGATAACATTTAGGATATAAATTGGTGTAAAATAAAAATAAACAAACAAATAGATTAAAATCCTAAGTGTGGTTAATTACTTTCCCAACCATCCCATGAATAAGACTCATATCATTGAATAACTCACGCTTTTGACTCTTGTGACTCACGCTTTAGGTAGACACGAATTATACTCAATAAAATCTTAAAAAATGAATAAACCTTAGTTGGCGTTTCCATAACGGTCAACTCCCAGTCAATCTATAAATATAATACAACAACAAATAATGGAGATATCTTCCACTTAATACAAAACTTTACATAAGTTGGTTAAAACAAAGTCTCTTCTACTTCTTCCGGGTAAGTCACGGGCGGTGTGTGTGCCTCAAAGGATGGTAGGATTTTTGGGGTATTTAGTGGGCTTACAAGATCATCAATGTGTTCATCCTGTATTATGGTAGTGCCTAACCATGACATGCAGCTAGGTGGCTCAACTATAACCTCATCCTCCTTTGTATCTAGATTACCTATGTGTTCGTTTTGTACTACGATGTTAGGTGACATCCACTTAGGCATCTCGACATTAGCGTATTCATCCCCAAATAAACTTGTTTCATGACCCTTGAAATTTGTGGTCAATTGACTTGCACTAACGTTCGTTGGGTTGTCTACTCTTGGGCACAATCTTCTATGGCATCCTATGCTTCTTCAGCATTTAATTCCCTAAGGTCCCCATTGGCAAAATCGTCAATGCACCTTTGGTCGCATTGGTCGACACGATAGTAAAAGATTTGGGTTAGGGATGCTAAATCAAAGCTATGATGAGGGACTATTCGGAGTAAATTTTTAAAACGAGTCCATGCATCATATATGGGTTCATCTTGATATTGGTTGAACATCAAGATGTCATTAGGGGCGAATGGGTTTCGTGGTCGGTAGTATGGTGGATTCGCGTACTCCATAATGGTGAACGGAACAGTCAATGGAAAGGTTTCTACGAACAAAGACACACAGAAAAGATAGACTACGGGAAAGCTAATAAAAAGAAAATAACAATCTCACTAGATAGGAATCTAATGAGTAGACCCAATAAAATAAAATTTCAACCTAAGCAATAACTACTCCCCGGGCTGCGGCGCCAAAAACTTGATGCGTGGTTTTGCGACCTTACAACAGGTTTTACTTCTCGAGGGATCTCAAGAGGCTTACAACCCCACCAGGCAGTGTACCTGACCGATGTAGTATAGGATAGTGGTAAGTACGGGGGATTGATCGTTCAACTCAAAGAATAGTGTTCGTTAGGATTGAAATTTATCTACTAGGTCTAGAGATGAGGGATGATTCTTTTTGTATTTTTGTTGTTTTATGGAAAGCAAGTAAAAATCTCGGGTTTTGGAAGAAGGGGCGCAATTAGTTGCTATTCAACTAACCCAAAAGCTACTACTTAAACTATTGTGTAGGAAAGTAAACTAGGGTTCTACAAGGGAAGTGAAGCATGTCTACCTATGATATATTACTCCTTGCTAGCTATCAAATTCTACCTATTGTCTGTAAACCTTGTTTTAATTGACGGGTGTATTCCTAATAACTCATGGAGTGGCATACATATCTCTCCAATTCTATGAGCTCTTATCTCCTCCTATGCCATGCACTACATAACCATAGGGATTGTAAATAGTGGCTCATGCGTTAAATACTACCTTAATAGCCTAGTATGCCTTGGCTACATGTTTCCCAAGACGTTCAAGCACGTTACCATAAAGCAGGTT
>LBNU01018848.1:24848-47288 GCA_014162995.1 Artemisia annua
GCGTCAGTCAAACACCCACAAACCAATGGGCTAGTTGAACGCGCAAACCGTAGCCTGGGGGAAGGAATTAAAGTGCGTCTAGATATCCACAAAGGAAGATGGGTGGATGAATTGTCGCATGTATTGTGGGCGCATCGCACAACAATCAAAATTAGTAATGGGGACACCCCTTTTTCTCTTGTCTATGGAACAGAAGCTGTTATACCAGCCGAAATTGGGATGCCAACTATTCGTACTGCGGAAGTTAATGTGGCAACCAATGATGATGAAAGGCGTATAGACTTGGACCTATTGGAAGAAAGGCGTGAACGCGCAGCTATACGTGAGGCAAAAGCCAAGTCAAAGATGAAAGGATACTACGATGCTAAAGTACGAAGCACTTCATTCAGACCAGGCGACTTTGTATACCGCGCAAACGATGCAAGTCACGCAGAAGATACAGGGAAGCTTGGACCAAAGTGGGAAGGACCCTATGAGGTCATTGAAGCACTAGGTAAAGGCGCATACAGGCTGCGTGACAAAGATGGCCAGGAGCTACAACGCACATGGAACATTTGCAATCTCAAGAGATGCTATCTTTAGGAAAGGCTACGGCCTAACACACGGACACCCTCGCACTTTAGTACGTGCTCAATAAATATCCGTGTATTTAAATTTTGTTTAATTTAGGCAAAATTTTCTTTTTCTCCTTTACAAAAACTTGCAAGTATTAATTTAATGTCGCGGTTTCTAGCCAACTCCGCGACACACTTTACTTTGTTATTTATATATTACTTATGTCTAGACATTGTCATTACATTATCTTTTGCCTACATGGCGTGCATGCACTTATAAATACCCACGATGGTAAAAGGATGAGTAAACCTACTAAATAACTCGTTGAGTAAGAGGGTTGCAAACCCATCAACATCGGATCACGCATACCTGTTAAACACCTTACGCTCAAGACGTTGGCGTAAGTTCATTGTGCATCCCACGACGGATGCGCAAATATTGCACACTGTGCGCGTTTAACAACTTAGGAGCCAAGACTCTTGACCCCTTACTATGGTATTTGCAGTACGCCAATCCATACACTTGTAAAATTTCATACACGACTATGACCTTTAATTTATGAACTTCATACACAATTATGGATTTTCCTAAGCACGCTTATAAGGGTTTGATTTTTTAGACATAACTTGGACATCTTTTACGAGAAGACAATGACTAAGTACAAACTTCAAAAATCAAATTCATTACCACACACAACCATTATAGATCCTATATACTCTTTCGAGTACGTTTGCGTAAATGTTTGAACAAGACAAAGAGCTAAGTGCAAACATTTAAAACAAATACGCGTACAAACCAACTTTGTTTCTTTTAAGCCACGAGTTTATACAAAGCAAAGCTGTACAAAATTCTATCTACGGACCACGAGTCATTACTAGGCATGGACTTAAGAAGCATACATGCTACAAAATGTTAGCCTATTACAAAAAATGGAGGCAACGCCGAAAAGCCTAAATGCTAGACGTACGTCTAAGTTTGGAGCTCCTACTCGGGCCAACAGCACTCTTGGTTTCCTCCAGCCTCTTCAAAAGGTCCACATCTTTAGGTGAGACCGTGGGCACACTAACAGGAACCCCGTCAGAACGAGGAAGGTGGGCTGCGCCAAGACCACAAAGGATGGCCTTACCCTTCATCCCCTTCTTCTTGGCAAGTCTAGAAGCATGGGCATCTAAGGACTCTTGCAGCGGGATCTCCCTCTCAAGGACGAACGGGTTCAAAATGTCACGAGGCTGAGCAAACACAGGCACCTGCAGTTGTGACACATCAGGCTTCAAGTAGTAATCTGGTTGTGCCTTCCACCAGATGCTTCGCCAAGGTTAACCCCTGCATGATGACACTGATAGGATAATCTTGGTCACGATCTAGTCACGCAATGTGAGGTAGCTCAACCAGCTTCATTCCCTCCATTGCAGCAACAAGCTCCGCGTAGGTGTCAGCCTTGTAACCAGGCACCTCAGAGACGGGCACTGTCAACAGTTTGCCCTCATCAAGCTTCTCTACAGCCAACGCCTCGCCACGTGCTAAGGCGCACTGGACAACCTTCCCAAACGCTCCCACAACTTCCTGGGACTCCAACGTGCTCAGCGCAGCCAGGCGAAAGCCATGACTGATTAGCCACCTACAAATACAACAACATAAGACTACAAGTTCACAAACATTGAATTAAAATAAGACAGAGAATCAGACACTACCTGCGCTCGGCAATGGAGGACACTAAATGAGGGTACAGCTCCTCATCGTACTCTATACCCAGCTTGCGCAGCTTCTCCTCCTGCTTCTCCAGCGCAGTCTCCACAGTCTTTCGGAAGTCGTCTAGCTGAGAGAAGTGCTTGGACTTATTTTGCTCCATGTACTTCATTGCCCAAAGACAAGTGGCCTTGTATTGCTCGAAGGCAGATTGTTCTTGGCTCACTTGCGCCCAGAGCCGCATCTTCTCATCAGCTAGCTTCCGCGCATACGCATCCGAGCGCTCCAACTCAGCTTGGGCGCTGGCCAACTGCGCCTTCAGTAAGGAGATCTCTTCATCCTTCTGCGCAGAATGGCTACTCTCACCAGAATAGCTGGTTTTTACCTTAGCAATCAGCGTGGCTTGGTGCGCAGCAGCCAGCTCTAACTCCCTTATCAGCTGCTCTAGCGCCTTGGGCTCCGCCTCTGCACTCTTCTGCGCAGGTTCCTCAACGATGACAGCATCCTCAGTTGGCTTAGTTTGCTCCACACTGCGCGTAAAAAAAGATAAATGTTACTCTATAGCATCAATACAGTATATGGATAGAGGAAAATCAAGAAGTTCTAAGTACACGCAAATTATGTTACTTACACGGGGGGAGGAGACTTGGAAGCATCTTTCTACGCATCAGTGGCAGACACATCTTCCTCCGATGGATCAACAGTGATAAGATGGCGTTTCCTCCTGGAGGAACTTGCGCCATAACCACCAGAAGACGCTCTCTTGCGCTTCGCGCCTTGGCCAATCTCCTTTGGCTCCAGAATCTGCACACTGTTTGACAAATCGTGGTGTGACTCAGCTGCTTCTGGAGACTGTTCCATAGTATGGGGAACACTCTGCACCGGCGTGACTTGTAACGCCACGGAAGGAGAATCCTCAGGCTCCTCGTGCGCAATCTCCATAGTGCGCCCGGCGGTAGCTGCCATGATTGGCGTCTCACCTTCTCTTAGTGGGCGCACTCCCACCGTCACCAGCTTAGGCTTCTCCAGCTGCACAACACCGAACAAATCCATCTCTGCGCAACAAACAAACAAACAGCACACAAGTTACATAACTTACAGAGGGAAGAGAGCGCTTACACTACAAAGAAGAGAAGAATGAAGGACAAGCACCCACCCCGCCCATCCTCGTTCAGGAATGTTGGTACTTCCGTCTCCGGTTGGAAGTAGTTACGACTGATGCCCATATGCACCAGGAACTCTTTCGGATACGCACGGATAGGGATACGGTTGGCATCTATAGTATCTGCGTCCTCTGCATTATACGTTCCGGGGGCTGGGCGCTCATCCTTTGGCAGCGTCCCTTGGGTATAAAAAGCAAAATCCCAAGGAAAAAACGCGTCGTCTACCCATAAGAAATATTCACGCCAATTCCTGAGCGCGTCCAATTTCTCTGAATAACATTGCAAACGCCCCGCGCGTTTGGCAAAGGTAACCCACCCGTTTGACCACGTTAAGTGGTAAAACGCGCGAAAAAGGTGAATCGTTGGATTAATTGCCAACAGGCGGCAATTTACCTCAAAATTGGTTATCTTAGCTGCGCCTATACAATGCAGCTGAGATATATGAAGGCTATAATAATTCAGAACATCACACAAGAATAAGGAAAGGGGCACGCGCTGATTCGCGAATTCAAAAAAGCGCGCGTATACCCCTACCTTACCCTCAGGGAAGTCAGCTATGGACGCTGTTGCCACCGGTACTACCAGGTGCAACGCGTGAGGGATATAATAATCCGAGGCGAACTGACGTAGCTCGTCCTCGGTTATATCAGAGGCAAAGTCAGACAATTGCAGAACCATTCTTATTATTTTAAGGTTGGATATGCGCACACGCTATTACCTTAACAAACGCTTGGTTTCTTGACTAAATTTAAAGGTTTGACAATGGTGGAAATGTGAAGATTTACTGTGATAACCACAGTGGAAAGGAGGCGGTAGTTTATATAGGATTACCCCCCCCCGTAGATGATTGACACGTGGACTCCACTAACTTTCATCATGTGGCTGAGAACTCACAGGGTACAGCACTTTTTGCACTTTCCGACATTTTTCGAGGTAGATCTTTTGGACTTATTTGGACTAGATTCATCGAATATCCTCTGGGCGGGAAACGTTTGAACTTATCCGCCACGTATGCGGGCGCATTCTTCGCTATGATTAATAGTCTAGCATCCGCGGTTACACCGTGCGCATACTAGACTGGGGGGACATGATGACGTATAGTCTATATTCGGGTCACGAACCCAACTATTGGACGTCACTAATACTTAAGCCCACCATGTGTGGACTACTATGGTGATGGTTTGGACTCACGAAGGCCCAAACCCAATGTTATTTATGGTTTTGATATTGGATATCTCTTATTTATGGGATATATATCATATAACCAATTTAGGCGGACACGCCGAATAGTGAGGAACACGAAACCAATAAGGTTTCGTAGGCATATATATAGGGCATCACGGCTCTCATCAGAGGTACGATATCACAACCCTAACTCTTCTACAAACCCTAAAACCGATTACTTACTCTCACGCCAGAGGATAATCGTGGGAAACAATCCCACGATAAGCCTAACGGTGTCTTTTTGTTTTCTTAGTACGCAGGTCTCAAGTATTACAACTTTATTGGTACTCAAGACAAGGAACGCCCAACTTTTGTATCAATATGTCCCATGATCACTTCATTGTTGATTAAACTAAGTAGTATACTACGAGTATAAAAATAAAAAGTTACGAAACTATTCATAGACTTACAATTACAAGCTTCTAATTGTCCGTTTATTTAGACCATTCATTGAATATTTTGTTATATCATGGATACTTTCATGATACATGTTGGAAAAATATTTTGCAAAACTGATTATTTGCAAACATTGAAACTATTTAACATATGTATATGTAATATAAATTTTATTGATTAGTGGATTTGCGTTTTCTTTGAAGATAGCTTCGCGAGGAGCTAAAGAGTGTCCAAAATGAAGTTAATATGAATAATATGTCGTGTCTAAAAGTGGAACCTGGGGGGTTGCTCCGAGAAATCCTTTCTTTCTCGTCCACTCAGGGGGGGTAGCGTCCCACATTGCTTGGAAAAGGAAATGATGATGGTTTATATAAAAGTTCTAGTATTAATGATTAATTTGTCTTTTGTAAGCTTTACTCCAACACACACGCTCGCACGCAAGAGAAGCGGTGAAATAAGTTCCAAGCTATTTAGAAAACGATTTGCAAATCTTTTATACTTAGAACGATTTTCAATTCGGTTTAATTATAAAACAAATTTTCATAATCAGTTTTTTATTTAACTGAGATATTGTCTTTGTGATCAAGACAACTGAACAGTATGAATAAAACTCATCTCTCATTCAGTTTACAAAAAACGAATTTATAACTCCATTCAAACATTTTTGTGCTTCTAGCAATAATCAAGAATGTTGGTGTAATTATGGCTAAAGTATCCTTTGCGTGTTATTGATGAAATATATTTTAGAAAACATTTAAAATCGCGAACGATAGCCAAAAACTAAAGACACACATCACCAGACTTGGCGCGCCAGACCAGCGCGTCAGGGGCTGGTCGGTGAAGTTTGTTGCATGTGTTGTGATACCTGACATGTAGGTGATTGTAAATTTGCATTTGAAACTTGTGAGTGTTGTCCTTCCTGATGCCCTTCTTGACTTTCCTGCATCATCCGCTCCGTGAAGGTTGTCAGTGCTCATTCACCTTGTGGTAACTTGGAAGATGAACGTGCATCGGACGATGTTGTGAAACTGTCGATTGGTGGTGTTTATCTTGACGCGGTTATGGTGACTGATTGAGTGCTTTTCTGAAATGAAAGTGTGTTCGGCCCACCCACTTCCATTGTTGTTGGTTGTGACATGAAGTTATGATTATTTTAAGACAAATTTGTCCGTCCTTCTTCCGTATTAGTGATATCCACGACACTAACGGGACCGGAGATATCGAGACAAGGTGGTGGAGATGGTTGTTGATCTGACATGTTTGTGAAAGAGAGTTTTTGTGTGATTATAGGATGAGATGAAAGTTTTTGTTTACGTTCTTTGACGAGAAAGGAGGTTAAATCCCTGAGTCTTTGACGTCAGAAAACAAGAGTTTTTGTGGCAAAAAATTTGTTCGTGTTTTGTAAAGAAAATAAAGAAGTTTTTGAATTTTTTGGTGCTGGAAAAATGGAAACCGACGACTTTGATTACATCATGGGTCTTACGGATGACACCATGTTTACATATGGTACGTAAAGTGAGAATTTGAGTTAATGAGACGGTGATGATCGTATGTTCGGTTTCTTGCGTTCAGTACTCCAAGATAAGATTGATTATCTTGAGCCAGGATAACACTCAGTCACTCACATATGATGGTTTAGTATGTGTTTTTATGTGTAAAAATGGAGAAGATAACTTGGATCTTTCTCACCAAATGCATTGGTATTTATAGGGATGCATTTCGGGTTGTGTGCGACACGTGGACTTGATCTAGCGGTCGTGGATGATCTAATGGTCTTGGACAGGCCACGTGGTGATCATCATATGGAGGTGACAAGAATAACACGTGGCGTGACATCCTTGACTCTGGTGATATTGAGATCTTCGACAAGATCTTCATGTATTAGCGAAATACCCGATACACTACATGTGAGCGAAGAGGTAACTACACATGGTATTATCGTGTCACGGTTTTTGGGATAAGTCCCCAAGTCTGTCCTTGCCATGGAGTTAGTTTTCTATGCAAGGACACTTGTGAAGTTGATTTTCTAGACGATGTTTGTTGGGCTTTCGGCCTTGTGGGTTGGTTATAGATGTATGAGCTTTAGCCATTTGGGCTAAAACTTCTACACGCTATTAATACGCTTTAGCAACTTGGACTTAAATTTCAATATTTTGTTTACTTTCTCACAAAAACTCCAAACAATGTTACCTTAATGAAATAGTTGCCATAATAATGTTCCAACCGAAAATTCTAAAAACATGCATGACAACTTTTGACAATTTTTTTTAAAAGAGTTTAAAAAAATAGTTTTTTTTTTCTTTTTTTTATTGTTATATATTTTTTTATTTAATCCCAACATTAAGATTTTATTAAAATTCATTTACAAAACTATATAAGACACCATATTTCAAAGTTGATGTCATTTTTCATTTTCAGTTTCATTAAACATTTTTATACGCTTTTTATACATTTTATGATTTGTTATTTGAGTTGAATTATCGCATGTTACAACCTTTGTCAATTACATTTTGATTATTTTAGGTTCTTTATATAAACGTTATTTTGATTATTTTGTCAATTACACTTTGATTATTTTGATTATCACATGTTATATATAAACGTTACACGAAAACACTTGACCATAATATCACAACTACAACTGTTTAACGCTATAAAATCACGTTGCTAAACACGTACACATCTAGTAAACTTATATGTTACGTATCAAACTCAAAGACACTAATTCATCAAAAACTTAAATGACATTTTGTTTGCTTAGACGCAATACACCTAAACCCCTAAACCACCATAGAAAAAAAAAAAATTCAAAAATAGAAATAAAATCCCGCAACGTTTCCTCCAAGCCACCACACACACTGACACACATATCAAAATGACAACATTCACATTATCAATAACCACACCACCACCATTACACCAACAACCACCACCAACAATGAACCGCAACGTCCTCCTTCGCACCATCTCCGCGTGTACATCACGCGCCTCTCTCCGTACATTCAACCGCTCCATCCACCGTCAACGTCACCACCGTCTTATCCCTAACGTCCACCGTTCACCTCTCAGCCATCACCTCCGTCAGTTATCCACTGCGTTACCTTCACGCGTTAACTTCAACACGCGCGGATTATCAGTTATTAATCCTCGAGCTATCGCTACTTCGTCTCCGCAGTTTTCGCAAGGTTCGAATACTGATTTTTGTGCTTTTTTATAGCTTAATTGTTGTTTTTATGTTATGCTAGGTTAAATATATCTTATTATTTAGTTGTTAGCTGATATCCGCAGTATTCGCCTGGTTCGAAAACTGATTTTGAGATTTTTTTTATGCTAATAGATAGTTTAAATGTTATGTTTGGTTATATTATCAGTCTTGTGTTTAGAAAGTTGTTAATTCACCTGTTGTTTAAATGTTATAAATCCTCGAGCTGTTGCTACTCATTTCCGCAGTTTTCGCCTGGTTTGAATACTGATTTTGAGCATTTTTTATATTCTAATAGATAGTTTAAATGTTATGTTAGGTTATATATTATCAGTTTTGTGTTTAGGAGTTAAGTTACAGTTTGTTCGTTGTTAATTCACCTGTTGTTTAAATGTTATAAATCATCGAGCTGTCGCTACTTCATCTCCGCAGTTTTCGCCTGGTTCGAATACTGATTTTGAGCATTTTATAGCTTAGTCGTTGTTTAAATGTTTTGTTATAATTAAGTTCTATTGTCATTTTTGTTTAGAAATTAACTTCTAGTTTTATGTATTACGGAGTACTATTACTTTTTTTTTATATGTAACATTTTTCCATTATTAACGCTAGAGATATCTCTTCGCACACTGATTTGTACTAATTTTAATGTAATACGCGTTTAAGTGAAAGTTTAAATGTTATGTTAGGTTAGATATTATCATCGCAATTTTTGCTTGGTATACAGATGCTAATTTTAACATTCTAAGCATTTTACGATAATTTGTAGTTTCACTGTTAGTTTACTGGCTTAAGTTGTTAATTGCTACTATAGTGTTGCTTAACTGTTTTGGCCACTGGTTTTTACTAATTTTTAACGTTATATGTTAATTGGATGGTTTGTGTTTTAGTGTTTAGATTTAAGTTATAGGCTATCATATTACTTAATACTTAATTTGGTGAATGAGGTTGATTAGGTTGTTAGTTGTTAATTTAACTGTTGTGTACATGTTATAAATCCTAGAGCTTTGTCATATATAGTTTTTGAATTCGGGAGTTAAGTTATAGGTTGAGATTTTATTTTTTGATTAGTTTGTTGGATTAGGCTGTGATAGTTGCTTAATTTTAGTGTTGAAGGAGGGTTTGTTGTTTATATGTAGATGCTGTTGGATCTAACGATGTTGCTGAGAAGCTTGGATTTGAGAAGGTATCCGAGCAGTTTATTGAGGAGTGCAAGTCTACGGCTGTTTTGTATAAACATAAAAAGACTGGTTGCGAAGTAATGTCTGTGTTGAATGATGATGAGAACAAGGTCTTCGGTGTAGTATTCCGAACTCCTCCGTAAGTATTTGTTTTTGTATTCTGATATTGTTTTGTATGTGAGTTTTTACGTGCGTTTGCATTGTCATTACTATGAGATATCATGAGGAAATGATTGGAAAATGTAGCAATTCAATCATTTTGAATTTCCCTTTCTTATTCCAAGGAGGCTTTCTCTGTCGTAACAAATCTCGAAGGAGAGGGATATTCATAATAACTATCTTGCTACTTTTTTCATTCCCGTTTTCTCATGATATATCACAAAAGAATAAACTAAAAGTAAGAATTGAAGGTTGAACATGATACGGTGTAAGTTGACCTTGGTCGTAACTAGAAGAGAGCTACTAGTATGTTTCTTGAATTTAACATATTTGTAAAGTAATCATAATGGAATAAAAAATAGTATAAATTTAAGGAACCTAAATTTTTAGATATTTGGGCTTGGTTACCATCCTCTTGGACATTTCCTTAATAGTGAACTGGACTTGTGCTCCTTATTTGGGCCCCTTAGTCTGTTCGTCGCTATATATTGAATACGGAGCTGCATTTGTTTTATGGTACATGGAAAGTTGTTCTATGTTGCAACTCTTAAATTCGGTATGATAACATTTCTCCCTGCCATGCTTAATAACAAGAAAGCAACCATCCACATCAGAGAACTCACTCACACATCTAATAAATTGATTTCATTGAGAGTCCTCATCAATGGGGGGCACAAGGTGCTTGGAAGAAGCTATCCTATGACTTACCTGAAACCAAATTCCGCTCATAAATAGCTAAAACACTTGCCCAAAATCATCTCATACAAAATGATCTCGCCAGCAAAATAGATGCACTTCTAGGATAATTTGCAACTCTTAAAACATTTTCAAAAACAATATCAGATCCTCCTGTGGACGCCATCTCAAAGTACAAGATGAAGTTAAATGTTTCTCAGTTTGAAAAGACCAACGTTTTTGTGCTAAGCTTTATGTGCATCATGGAACACCAGAGAGATCGAATTAGCGCATTACCAGATTTTGATGAAGATATACGCAAAAAAGCCTTTTGCACTGATCATGGTCTTTACGAGCTAAAACACTTTTGCATTATCACGAATACCATAACACCATTCATGAGACCGTTCCTTTCTCCCAGTTCCCAATTTTCAGTTTTTGGATGAAAACTAAAAAAAATACCATGTTGCAGTATGCCAGTATATAAACCCATAAATCGTGGATGTTGCAACACCAATAGATGGGATTCTTTTGACAAATGATTTGGCAAACTATACTCTGTTGTGCAACTTTGTGAGTTACTAATTGGCAATTTATTTAACTATTGATGCAGGAAAGATTCCACTGGAATTCCTCACATATTGGAACACAGTGTACTATGTGGTTCAAGAAAGTACCCTTTAAAAGAACCATTTGTTGAACTATTGAAGGGGAGCTTACATACATTTCTAAATGCATTCACATATCCTGATAGGACATGCTATCCTGTTGCATCTACAAACACAAAGGTTATTTTATATGCCGAGTTACTGGAAATAGACATTAGTGATGCCTCTCCTAGATCTAATATTATAATATATTTTATTTTATTTATTTATTTTTTTGTGTCTAGGATTTCTATAATTTGGTTGATGTATACCTAGACGCCGTTTTCTTTCCCAAATGTGTGGAGGACATTCAGACTTTCCAACAAGAAGGTTGGCATTATGAACTCAACGACCCTTCGGAAGATATAACTTATAAAGGTCAATATAAAATTTTCTTTTGTAGCACTACAGTATGTTATTAATCTTGTAATGTTCTCGATACCTCATTTTCCTACTGTATATTTGTTACCTCAAAATCTCCAATTCTTAGCTTTGAAATTAATTTGCATGTTACTAGCCTGAGCATATGTTAATCTAATAAATTTAGAAGTGCTCAACTGAACCTTATCAAAACTTCGATTAAATCTGGCATTCATATATTCGGTGTTGTTGCATTATAATACTTGCAGGTGTTGTATTCAACGAGATGAAAGGTGTTTACTCTCAGCCTGATAACATATTAGGCCGAACATCTCAACAGGTAAATATGCTGTTAACCTTTACTTTTATTGTGTATATTTTTTCCTTGGGCAGATGTTTCTTATCTTTCAAAAATGTTAACAACACAAACTTTATGGCTGACGTTACATATTAATTTATGCAGGCTGTTTTTCCAGACAATGCCTATGGTGTTGACAGTGGAGGTGATCCCCAAGTTATACCCAAACTCACATTTGAAGAGTTCAAGGTGCATTTTATGCTCCAACTGCTTTATGTTAAGTTACTTATTAATTTTTTTTGAAAGGTTCTTTTCTAAGTTTCTGTTGTTGAAGCTTGCGGAGTTAATTTTTCTGGTTTACTCAGAGGCAGATTCTTGTTATAATGTATAAATATAAATTATTTGAATATAGGATAATAATGGTGTATCTGTAATTGTTTTTTTTAGCATCATGTTACTATCATTTTGAGTTATTTTTTTACTATAAGTATATAATACACAGGATTTTCATCGCAAGTATTACCATCCAAGCAATGCTAGAATTTGGTTTTATGGAGATGATGATTCAAACGAGCGGCTGCGAATCTTAAGTGGTATGCCCCTTTCACTTATGGAATAATTGTGGTCATGTTATTAGTCTATGTACCACAAGAAAGTATAATAGAAGGATGTGAACACCAAGCGTGGCCACTATGTCCAATAGTTAGTTATCCCCTTATCTCTTGAAATTACCAAGAGGGTGTTTGGGATTGCGTTCTGGGGGTTATCTGATTATTAATGCGTCTGCAAAACACAAATATCACGAAAATAGTGTCACGAATGATTTTCACAAAAGGTGATTGTTTGCAATTTTGAAACATCAGGTTGAGACCTGCTTTTCAAAAATTCTGTTCTGCAACACAACCCCAAACACCCCCAAAGAAATATTATTGATTTTTTTCTCATGAATATACATCAAATAATCTTTTATGCATCTCATTTTCTGAATCATATAATTTTTTTACGTATCTTGAATTAAACAGAATATCTAGATATGTTTGAAGCAAGTCCAGCTCGCCATGAATCAAAAATCGAAACACAAAAGCTTTTTTCCAAACCAGTTAGAGTTGTTGAGAAATATCCTGCGGCTGAAGGTGGTGATTTAAAGAAAAACCACATGGTATGCCTCAATTGGTTACTCTCAGATAAGCCTCTAGACTTAGAAACTGAGCTTGCACTCGGTTTTCTTGATCATTTGCTGTTGGGAACTCCCGCTTCACCTTTGAGGAAAATTTTGCTTGAAAGTGGTTTGGGTGATGCCATTGTTGGTGGTGGAATAGAAGATGAGCTTCTTCAGCCTCAGTTTAGTATTGGACTAAAGGGTGTTTCTGAAGAGAACATTCAAAAAGTTGAAGCTTTAATTATGAGCACACTTGAAAATTTGGCGAATGAAGGTTTTAACATGGAGGCCGTTGAGGCTTCCATGAACACAATTGAGTTTTCTCTTAGGGAAAATAATACCGGATCGTTTCCTCGCGGTCTTGCCTTGATGCTTCGGGCTGTTGTAAGTGGAGCTTTTTTCACAAAAGTACTTTCTATATATGGCAAAATTGGATGGTTTGGGTAACTGCTGGGGCCGAAATGTTAAAACTTCTGTAGAGTAAATTACTAAAATGGTCCCCCTCGGTTTGCTCAAATCAATGAAATAATCCCTCTTGGAAAATTGTTGCATAAATGGTTCTTGAGAGGGAATATTTGTTGCATAAATGGCCCCTCTAATTTGTGCGATTAGATTCCGACGAATATTCCTTCACAGGGACCATTTATGAAATTAGTTTCCAAGGGGGCTCATTTCAGTGTAGATGAGTAAATCACAAGAACCATATTAGTAATTTACTCTTTTTTTTATAGATACTCGTAGTTATCATGCTAAACATGATTATAAGACTGATACTTTTTCTTGATGAAGTGATTTAAAAGGTTTTATGTATTTGAATACATTTGGGATGCCCTTCAACCCACTTGACTCCGTGTAAATTTTTTTTACCCACTGAACCTGTTAGAAATAAAAAAAGATCCTGAACCGACTCATATTTGTATAAATGGATCGAAATGGCCGCCTCTAGTAGTTTTAGTTTTTTTATGGAACTTGAGCTTTTTCTACAATCGTGATTTTTTATTTTATTTTTTTTTTAATTTTATTTATTTATTTACTTTTTCAGGGGAAGTGGATTTATGATATGGATCCATTTGAACCTTTGAAGTACCAAGAACCTCTGGCAGCACTGAAAGCTAGAATTGAAAAGGAAGGATCAAAAGCTGTTTTTGCTCCATTGATAGAGAAATATATCTTAAACAATTCTCACCTTGTAACAATTGAAATGCAGGTACTGTGTACTGAGTCACTGTATATCTATGGCCTTTTAAAAAAAAATTATAAGACATGCTGATTAATATGTACCTCTCAACAGCCTGATCCAGAGAAAGCTTCTCAAGATGAAGCAGTAGAGAAAGAAATTTTAGAGAAAGTCAAAGGAAGTATGACAGAGGAAGATCTTGCCGAGCTGACACGCATGACACATGAGTTAAAACTGAAGCAAGAAACTCCTGACCCACCAGAAGCTTTGAAAGCTGTTCCAAGCCTCTCTCTGCAAGACATTCCCAAAAAACCTATTCAAATCCCAATTGAGGTAACTTTACTCTGAATTTATTGTTCCAAGATGTATTGTGCTGATCTTTAGGCATGTTTTGGGTAAAAGGGATTCACCCTGGTAAAATAATCTTTAGGCATGTTGGTTTTTAGGAAGCTGACTTTTGATGATTTTTTTATAGGTTGGAGATATTAATGGGGTGAAAGTATTGCAGCATGATCTCTTCACAAATGATGTTCTATACACTGAAGTAGTATTTGATATGAGTTCACTTAAGCAAGAACTTCTTCCTCTGGTTCCACTCTTTTGGTAAGATGCTGCCGTTTAGTATATTATTCTCATTATATTACCAGATTTGACCCTAGGATAGGGGCCTAACATATATGGATATGCTTAATGACAATAACTTTCAAGTTATGTTCTGAAGCTTACATGGATATGCTTATTGACCCGACACTGTTAGATTACCAACATTAAGTTCGTCTTGTTCTTCATCTTCATCATATCCCATTAATTACTGCCACCACCGGTAATAACCATCTGAAGTGCCTACCATCACCATCACAAAACCCCGGAAAAATGCCGGGAATAAACTCTTAAATGAAAACATATTAGACCGGAAAACAAAACCTGGAATGGATAAAGCTTCTTGTAATTTGCTTCCTATTCCCGGAAGAGCTATCTGTAATTTTCTTTTTTAATTGTTTGTGTTTATAACTGCTGAAATAACTCAAGTCACTATGGAATGTTCGTTCATTCAGCTCATCTGATTGTTATATACTAACACATGTTAGTTTCATATCAACCCTATTTAAAGATTTATTATTGGCATAAAATCTGTGCTTTCTAGAGTTTTTTTTTTTTTTTTTTTTCTTCGTCTCATCAGTTTAGTAAAACAGTGTAATATGAATTCCTGACTTGCAGAAATCTTGATTCATTTTCAAGAAACCAAATCACTTAATGAAATCTTTAAGGCATGCTTCATGCTTTCATTATGTGGATATTGTTACTTCAGATTTTTTGTTATTAATATTCGTGTAGCTGCATGCATCCTATATAAGAATTGACATAGTGTTTATAAATATATAAAGCTGTGTGTGCTTGTAGCATTGAGGTCTTAAAGCTGTATACTTGACAGTGTTGAGATAGTTCTAGGTTCTTTTTTTTCCCGTTTCTTGTTAATCTATCATGGGTAATGCTATTTTGTTTGAAAATATAGGATAACATCATATAAAATTTAGTAAACTGACATTTAGTCACATTAGGATCTATTTATGTGATAGCTTTGCACAAAACAAGAAAATGACATGTAGAGGATGGTATAATAATAAAATTAAGTACATAAACATTTTTTTCCATACCGCTATTCGTTTGACACTTATAGTTGTGTTATATATTGCTCAACAGTCAATCATTGCTGGAGATGGGCACAAAAGACCTAGACTTTGTGCAGCTAAATCAGTTAATTGGAAGGAAGACAGGTGGAATATCTGTATTCCCTTTAACGTCATCAAAGCGAGGGTCAGAAGCTCCTATCACTCATATTATTGCTCGAGGAAAGGCCATGTCAGCACGCACTGAAGATCTTTTTAACCTGGTGTGTGCATTGTGTTATTGTTGGGATGGGAATAAAATCCTTTTTTTAGCTAAAATCAAAACTTTAGGCTTGATCCTAGTTTCACAATGTGATATTTCTATGGTTTAAATTGCACTTATGTTAACTCTTAGTTATACAATTTCAATCCGATTTATGTTTCTGGGTGTCTCAGTTACCACTTGCTGGTCCACTGTTGTTATGATTAATGCATTCCACTAATAATCTCCTCCTGCTCCCTAAAGTACATTCTTGGCTCATTATGTAATGTAACCCTTGTAATGGTCCCTGGCATGATGATTAAACCTTTGCTTACATATAATTTTGCTTAATAATCTCATAATTATGGTCTTGTAGGTCAACTGTATTCTCCAAGATGTCCAGTTTACTGATCAAAAGCGCTTCAAGCAGTTTGTGTCCCAAAGTAAAGCTAGAATGGAGGTATTACTTGGACTCAGGACCAGTTAAGTTGTCACAGCTATACCTATGATGTGGTCTGATATTTGTAATTTCTCTATGCAGAATCGGTTAAGGGGGAGTGGTCATGGTGTTGCAGCTGCAAGGATGGACGCAAAGTTAAACAGTGCAGGGTGGATTGCTGAACAAATGGGTGGTATCAGGTTGGATTTTATGAGTGTATTTATGTGTCACTTTATACAGCCAATCTGCTTCTTAAAACTTGGGAAGACACATATTGCTAAGAGAAGTATGGGAAATGAAGATACAAAATGTTTAGGAAGAAAGGATTTTTGTTCAATTAATCACTGTTATTCTTGAAAGGAAATGAGTTAATGGGGTCAGACTTGGACAAAAGCTGCCCAAAGTGTTGAATTAATTGCATACAACCTCCTCCCATTTATTAAGTAAATTAGATTATTATTCAAATAGTATAAGTTTTGTAATAGTATTTGACCAATTACTATAATTTCTTTTGATATTTCTGCAAAAAAAGGTTCTCGGGTGAACCATACCAATATTTTCCGCGTTGACCCGTTAACCAACCTGCTTGACCCTTCTACTGGATTAATAGTTTGGTATACTTGCAGTTACCTGGAATTTTTAAAAGAGCTCGAAGTTAAAGTTGAACAAGATTGGAGTGGAATTTCATCATCCCTCGAAGAGATCCGCAGAACCCTGCTCAATAAGAAAGGTTGCCTTGTGAATCTAACCGCTGATGGGAAAAACCTTAAAAACTCAGAAAAGTATGTCGGGAAATTTCTTGATTTGCTTCCAAGTAACTCATTAGTTACACCAGCTTCATGGAATGCACGAATTCCGTCAACAAATGAAGCAATCGTAATACCTACTCAGGTTAGCTCATATCCATATGTTTTCAAATCAGGATTTCTTTTGCGACTATTCATTACTAAATTTATTTTTAATCATTACAGGTAAATTATGTTGGAAAAGCAGCAAATTTGTATGAAACCGGTTATCAACTAAAGGGTAGTGCATATGTTATATCTAAACACATAAGCAACACTTGGTTGTGGGATCGTGTACGAGTTAGTGGTGGGGCTTATGGAGGCTTCTGTGATTTTGACACTCATTCAGGTAAAAATCAAGCAACTTGTTATGTGGATGTGTAATTATTTTTTCGTACCAGCTTTGCTTTGTATGTTTTTAACCATATATTTTTAACAGGAGTATTCTCATTTCTATCTTATCGGGATCCTAATTTGCTGAAGACATTGGATATATATGATGGAACCAGTGATTTCCTACGTCAATTGGAAATGGATGATGATACTCTTACAAAAGCGATTATTGGGACAATTGGTGATGTAGATTCATACCAGTTACCTGATGCGAAAGGATATAGCAGGTAATTGACCAAAGTGAAAAAATGGGCTGTTGGGGCAGGTTCGGTACCGGATCAAAACATGTGCTACTTTTTTTGGACGGGTTGGGTTGGGCTTACCTGAAAACTCTTTTGTCTTAAACTTCTACATTATTCTTAAATAATTAATTTGTCGAGTTTGAGGATTTTTGACCAAACATAGTACTTAGAAATTTAAACACTAGTTTTGAACTTTATTTACCAAAACATTTTGCCCTTTGAGTCAGACTAAAGATGTTGCTTTTACAGAACTCCTTAGCAATAAATAATTTAAAAACTAGAGGTTCTTGATGTGGCTTTTATAGATGAAGTCCAAAAGTACTTTATCCTGAAAGGCAAAGTCCAAAAGTACTATGTTTTTGTAAACAAGCTCAAAAATACTGAGTTATGGTAATAAAAATTTCTAAACTACTATGCTTAAGTCTAAGTCTGGCATTGATTACAAATTTCATATTATATCAATAATAAATCTTTTTTATTCAATAAATTACAGTGCGGTAGACATACGTCATATTTGACTCGTTTCTTTTTTATGCTAAATTACAATTTCTTTTGGCTTTTTACCTGTTGATAAAAACATAACCCGAATATGTGGGCATGCCATTTCATTTCACTATTTGTAGTGGTATATAGTATATTTTTGCAACCCAAAACCTTTTCGGAAGCAGGGGGAGTATAATTTTGATGCCCCACTGTGGAAAGTGCATATTTTGTTGTTCCTAGACGGCTACACCATCTAATATCTACCAAAGTTAAGATCTCAATAATGTTCAATGTTGAGACTACCTGATAGATATGTTAATGGCATATAAAACTGGTTTTTGCAGCTTATTACGACACTTGTTGGGCATTACAGAAGAAGAAAGACAAATTAGACGTGAGGAGATCTTATCAACAAGGTACAATCTAAACAACTTTTTTTTTAAACTTCAGATAGTTTCATATCATGGGCCATCATGATGGCAGAATACGTAACTTACTCGTCTTTTAAACTTTTTGAAGGTTAAGTGACTTTAAGGAATTTGCAAGTGCAATAGATGCTATCAAAGATAAAGGTGTTGTGGTGGCTGTTGCGTCACCAGATGACATTGAAGCTGCAAACAAGGAGCGGTCCAACTTCTTTGAAGTCAAGAAAGCGCTTTAAGAATTAGTTAAAAAAATGAAAATGGAGCCAAAATTTACTTTTCCTCGCTGGTATAATTCTCATGAATTTTTATGATCCCATGGTGAAAATTAGCCAGCACATGAGTCATCTCTGTCTAGGATATTATAGAATCATATTTTGTAGATTAGAACAGCATCTCTTCTAGACAAGATGAAAGATCAAATGAACAGATACATGTCAACATACCCCATTAAATTTGATTTATATGCTAATGTTCTTTTCTTGACATTTTTCTCGGTTGCAATGTTTTTCAACACAATTCTATGCTACTTGTGTGTATGATTGTTAGTTTCCGAAGAATTGAAAACATTGACCTATATGTTAATTTCAGAACAAGCCATCACTCAGAGCCAGTGACTTCCATTGAGGTAAAGTAAGTTCAAGTTCTTGTACCTGCTACACGTACCTTAATTTTACCCGCAATTTTAAACTGAGTATGGTTTTAAGATATTCTTGCTACCTTGTTTTAGAACATATAAAATTTTACAGTAGTATTTCAACTCAAAAGTAGACTTATCAGAAGGAACATGGCATATTTATTTTTGTTGTGGGAGCATGCTACTAGCATTAAGTAGTGTGGGGAAGGTGATGATGAACAAACATAGAGGCAAATGTAACTATCTTTGCTTTTAATTGCAAGAGTTAGAGAGTACAGTCAGGGTCTTGAAGTTTGGAATCTTAACCTTAATTGGGTGAGTGAGTACAACACAACCAGTCTCCTTATTTCTAATTGGTTAATCTCTCCTGTGGTGGTACTTTATGGTCCATCCCTTATCCTATTATACCCTCTTTTCCATTGCCAGTTTATGAGTTAGCTATGTATCCTATTTCAGAACTGAACACCCCACAAGTACAATCTCACTTTGAGTTTTGCTACATCACTTTACATCTGCATCTTGTGAATGTACTGTACTAGGACATAAAGCTTGTAGGAGCAAAACTGGAAATCATTTTAGTGACATTGTTTAGCATGAAAATAGGTGGCTGTACTTGAGTTTTAGGGTGTTAGGTTCATTCATTCATGTCAGTCAAGGTGGAGATGGGAAATTTGTCATGTTCGATAACAAATCAAAGAACGTTATATTTTTTGGGTTTTTGACCCATAAACATTTTTATCCATTTACAAACAATCATTTCATTATAGGAGGTCACGATAAGTAAATGTGTAAGTCAACTTGTCATCGCCTAGTACATAAGGTCCATGTTCGATTACCGGATAAAATTTTTGAAGATGAAATATTTTTTTTTGTTCATGATAAGGAGACATTTGCGATGGACCTCCTAAACTAGTAAAGATTCAAAAAGGTTATATTTAATGAAAATTTGAAACCCATATCTACAAAAAGATATGGTGGTTTACTTTTTGAAAGGGTTATAAATGAGCTAAATCATCATCAATAGCCTGTGTATCTTATTGCAGAACTGCACTCCTCAAGGTATAATTGCACTTCAAGTTTCCTCCATCACTTCTCATCAGTATATTGTAGTTGTACTGTACAAATGAAGCAAGTTTGTAGGAGATATTTGGACATAGTTTAGTAAGAAAATAGGTGGGTTCCCTTGATTTAGGGGTGGGTTCATTCATTTACTGAATCAGTGAAAACAAAGAGGGTAGTTTGGTCTTTAAAAAAGTGGGTTATAATTAAGCTTAAAGTCATCATCAATCCTATTCTTGTGAGGAATCCTATGCACTCACATAGTTCCATTATTTTCTTTCCATAAATATATGTGGTAATCATGCTCACCCACATGCAAGATTCCCTTCAACAAACTTCCCCATTCATTTTTTAGAGACCATAGCTTGAGATACTACTTTAAACACAAAGATTTTACTAAACATGATCCTGTTAACACAAGACGACGATAAACTAGTTTGTTTGATTATAAGTTTTGGGACCAGGCTTGTAACCTCGTTAGCATGTGACCTAGCCACCCAAGCCTATTAGTCGCTTAGATAAAAAAATGTCTGGCTTTATCGGTCATAGAAATTGCAAGTTTTATTTTTCCCCTCAATAGTTAAAATATCAAGCACCCTTCAAAAAAATGTTACATGTTTATATGTTGTATGTCGTTTTAGGAGTATGCAAAATTTTCAGTCTTTTATATATGATAGTGATTAAATTAATAGAGGAGTTTATGCAAGTTAGTGATGTAGTAGTGGGAATAATATGCCGTTGATAAGTTCTTTTCTTTTTATCTAAATCAAACCTTGTAATGATGCTGCTCTAAGAAGTATCATCCTAGAATTGACTTCAAATGACCTATTATGAATTTTGACTTGGTATCACAAAGTGTTTTTGCTTTCGGTTTTTTCACTCATATGAATTTGCAAGTTATACGAAGCTATTGTTTTAAGCCATGCAATTATTTAGTATGAGAGATTGATATAAGGGCATCCACAATGAGAACTATAAGAAAATGTTTAAACTGATAAATATGTTTATATTTTTTTTCAACCATATATAGTAAACATCTATTTCATTCTTGTTTAGCATGAAGATGTTTATAATCTTGAACATGTTTATAATTTAATGCATGTTTGATGATAAAACAATTTGTAAATTTGAAAGAGGTTAATAGATAATGGAAATGGATTTATAAAATAGAAAGTTTTATAAATTAATGATTTTGAATGACATGTCAAGCATAGACGGAACTTAAGCGAATTTATTGGGAGGGCTGAGTGCTATATCAGTTAATTTGGGAGGGCAAAAAAGTTATATTTCCTTTAAGCAAATATAAGTAAAACCTCAAAATTTTGAGAGAGACTTGGCCCTCCCCGGTCGCCATTAAGGTCCGTCCATAATGTCCGGTTTATAAATCTGCAAAAAGCTTAATAATTGTAGATGCTCTAACTGCCATAAATCTGATTGTATCATTTAATATTTGAATCCAAAATTTGTTTTTCTGCTTTAATATTTAAGCAGTATTAGTAGCTTGATGTATGAATTTTAGTACGAAACTCCTTGGAAGGAGTGTCTTAGCCGTACAATATACGTTCATTTTTTGAAATGTTTCATTAGGTACGTCAAAATTGACGGCTTTGGCGCAGAGAAAAAATGATTGGGGGTTCAAATCATACTTAGAACATGTGAGATAATTTATAATTTGTATACTGTGAGATTGTTAGTTTATTTTTAAAATAAAATAATAATAATAATATTAATAAATCAGATACAAGTAACTTTTCAAGTATACCTATCATAATGAAGCATTTGAAATGGTAGACGTCTTTTGTAACTTAAACTTTAGAAGAATAGCAAATAATGACATATATGTATATTAATAATATAATAATATATAGCTACTATACTATTATTTATTTATTTATTTATTTATTTATTATTATTATTATTATTATTATTATTATTATTATTATTATTATTATTAGGGTTTTGCTAAACAATACCCACTGGGCAATGCTTAAGATGAATATAAAAGGAAATTTGGGCTTTGTTAAATGAAAAATGTCATATATTTAAGTTAATTTTTATGTTCATTTATTGTGCATTAAATACATAATTACTTTAAACATGGAAGAAACAGATTATTTAATGTGGCTTAAACATTACCCAGTGGGCAGTGTTTAGCAAAACCCTTATTATTATTATTATTATTATTATTATTATTATTATTGTTATTATTATTATTATTATTATTATTATTAT
>LBNU01018856.1:20947-33477 GCA_014162995.1 Artemisia annua
AACTGCTTAATCTCCAACCTCCATGTCCATCTCCACCAATCCTAACAAACACCAAACCAAACCCAAATCCTTCATCTCCACTCAATCCTAGGTCCTAACCAAACCGTCCATTTGACTTCTTAATCTTACTTCTCCTTCTTTTACTAAGCCCATTTTACCACTTCACAAACCGCCACCCAACCCCTACACCACACGCTCTTCCTTCTTCCCCACAATACTTTAACCCAAATCGACACACCAATCACTCTCCCAACTTCCAATCTAGCTAAACCATCACCATCTCCGAACTCTCAAACAACCCCAGATTCGAACAAAACACACACAAAAACAATGTCCAAAACTCCTTACATACAACATCTAAGACTCCGAAAATTAAACAGAAGAAAAATTACAAACATCGACCCCTTTTTTCTTTAATATCAAAATGCAAGCCAAAAAGATCAAACAAACATAAAGAAACCTGAGATAGTATTAAAAGATCTTGAACCTTTAGCTTGTGGTGTTTGGTGTGTTCGATTCGAAACGAAACCAGAAAGAAACCAGAGAGGTTTAAATTGTGTTTCGATTGCTTCAAGGAAAAGTGTTTGGGTGTGCCTCGTGTTGTTTAGCAGATAAGAGAGACAGCAATCAAAGTATTTGTTTTGTCGTGAGTTAGAGAAACTGATAACGAGAGATAACATGAGTGGCGTGACAGAGAGGAGAGAAGATCCCCAAGCAGCGGTGTTACGCTTCTCTGTGTGAAGAAAGGATATGGGCTGATCGTGCGTTGCATAAATCGACTAATTTACCCCTCTCTTTAACAGTCAACGAAAGTCAAACTGACGGCTTCAATAAATTCTGGACCAAAAGTGGTTACGGTCGCTCGGATCCTTGGACATCGGGATCCGTTCTACGTAGTTTAAACTATTGGCGCCAAAACCGTTCATACCCGGTAAACCACGAGGACGCAAAATGTAGTTACACTCTTCATTGTTCCATATAAAAAATTCATAAAATACGAACCATAAAGGATCGATCAAACATTTCAACTAAGTTACAAAAATGACTTTAAATAAGCAGAAATACGATAAAAAACTGATAAAAAACTGCTGTTGTTACTGTACAAAATAAGTGAGCCAAAGAGGGCTCACATCTGACTCTAAAAAAGCGGGGCTAGCACCCCAAATAAGTACTTTTCTTCATTGTACAGGGGAAATGATGGGTGTAGCGCAAAAGCCAACAAAGTTTCGTGATTATTTTTTCCACTCACCTCATTATTTTAAAAGTGTAATTCTTTCGTTTATAACTTTTTTTTTTTTTTTTTTTTTCTTTTTTTTTTTTTTTTCGCCAAAATGGTTAGATGAATACGAAACTTAACCCTTGTCAACTAACAAGGTTGTGTCTTTGAGAGCGAAAAAGAAAAAGTAAGAAACACTCACTACAATTACAAAAGAACTATGCATAATGAAAAAAACATATTTATAATATTTTTGCTTTACTTAAGATTAATTGTTAATAGCCAAATGCAAATTGATTTCAACACAAAATCAAACAAAACCTTAGCAAAGGATAAACGCATCATATTTGCCAACAAAGCACAAGTCATTTGGGTTTTTACGGTCCAAAAATTGATAACACTTGAGCGCTAGTCCAGTCGATCCATCATCCATGTGCCTTTGATCCAATTTTCTTTTTCCGTATATGGCACTAAATTGAGTTCCCCAAAAGATGTCGCTCTCTTAACTGTTTGCCGCGTAGACTTTACTATATCGACCAATATGAAACATGCATATCGTCATGGTTAATTATGATTTGCTTTTATTAAACACATATGTATTCGTCTTTTTAACCGTCTTATATTTATTTACTTGGGTTGCGCATTCGTTACGCACTGCTAAGAGTATACCTACATCATACTCGTCACGTATTAGACGGAAATTGAACCAACAATGACTTGGTTGGAAAACATGTCACACTACTCACCACATGGCACCGTTAGGTTATTGGACCTTTGATGTGATACTTTTATAGTATAATGTAGTATTAGTTAACCCTTTAATAATTTATTTATCCCTAAAAATTACCACAAGCTAACAAGTATACATTTTCAAAACACTCGGTATTAACACGTTTTTGGAGCTGTGCATAGCACGACCTAAATCACTTTCTGCTATTTATATAAAGTGATGTATTTTTATATAATATTTGGATAGGTGGTTATTACTACGGCTAATGCGACGCTGAAATGATTAGTTAGGTGATAATTCTAGACTATCCGGTCAAGAACAGCTTTGACCAACTTGGGGTCAACTATCTAGTCATCACTATAAAACCCCTTTGTTCTCGAACCCCCCGACCCAAATATTTCTTCTCATTAGGGTTTAACAACAGGAAAACACGCAAACAAAAAAACCATGTCTCCAGATGCTTCTGAAGCACTTGCAGTCCGAGACAAAGTCCAACAATTCCTAAACGCAGCTGTCACTGGAAACCTTGATTTCTTGAAAAGTAAGTTCATATCTCAAGTGGGTTTTTTTTTAAATGTTTTTTTTCATGGTGGGTTTTGGTTTATAGGTGTTGCTGGACAGCTGGATGATGGAAAAGGGTTGTCGCAAACGGTTGCGAATATAAAAGATGCGAATAAGAGAGGTGCTTTGCATTTTGCTGCTAGAGAAGGGCAGCTTGAGGTTTGCAAGTATTTGTTGGAGGAGTTGAAGCTAGATGTTAATACCAAAGACGAGGATGGTAAATGTCGTTATATGTGGTATTGAATTGTTAGGAATAAGATGATCTGTAGCAAGTTTTATGTGGTATTGAATACTTAGGGGGTGCTTTTTTAGCTTATTTACCGGGCTTATGAGCTTATTTAAGCTTAGTAAAGCTCGTAAGCCTACTTTTTTTTGGCTTATGATGTTATCAATTTGAGCTTATGGCTTATGTAAAGTCATAAGCCCAACTTGATAAGTTCATAAGCCATAAGCTGGGGTTTATGAGTTTTTCTAAATTTACATAAGCTCATAAGCCCGTTAAATAAGCTAGCGCAAACACCCCCTTGAAATAAGATGATATGTAACAACTTGTCCCATATTGATTGATATGAGAGAAGTTTGGACTTTGGACCCCTTATAAGAGTATTACGTTGTGGGCTAATAATAACTTTTCACTATGGTTTTTAGATGAAACCCAAGGTATTGGCTAGCTTATTTCTTTCGGTTTGAATGGTAATTATTAGCTGGATAACCCGATTTTGCAGCTGTGATATTTGTTGGATAATGGCTATTCAAAACTAATATTGAATAGGCACACTTCAAATGCCATATAATTGTAGTAGTTATACAATTTTTCAATACCTTTTACAGATAGTTACATTCAATTCACAATGCCAATACCCCGGCTAGTAAAGTTTTACAACACAGGCATATATGATTTGGTAGTTGGTTTGTTGTGTTTTGAAATATGAAGGATGAGGATGGTAATGTTATCTTGCTCTGTTATGAAAGTGATATGTGATATTGAATAGGATAAATTAATTATATTTAGGAGAATGTGATGTGATGTCGTGCGATTTGAAGGTGTGATGATATGAGTATGTGAGCATTTAATGATGGATTGTCTGATAGTGTGAATTAGTTTTGTTGTGGCTGTTTTGAAAGATAATTAGATTTAGGGGGTGCTGTATTGGTGTTTGAAGGTATGATAATATGAGCCTTTAAGGTTCAATAGTAAAATGTTGGATAATTTGAATTATTTCTGTTGCGGTTGTGATACTAGATCGGTTATCGAAACTAATTATTTGATAGGCAAACCAAAAAGGCTTTAGAATTGTATAGTAGTTATACATTTTTAATACCTTTTGGGAACTATAAGTTAGAGGCAAAAAGAGACTTTAATTATCAGATAGACAGAAAAAGAAGTTAGCTTACATTGTAAAGCAGTCCTAATTACTCCTAGTAATTACTTAAATGGATCAAAGGCGAATGTATGCTGTTGTTTTCTTACATTGATTGATTGTTTGTGAACTGAAAATATAATTTTTCAGATAGTTACTTTCAAATCACAATGCCAAAAATACCACTTACAACATAGGCATATATGATTTAGTAGTTGGTTTCCCTACCTAGCGTTTTATTGCATTTTTTCAACACTCTCCTTTCTAAGACAGCGGATGCTATGTTTTTATTGGCATAAGATAAGATTTTGTATCACTTTCAACATTGTAAAAAAATACCTTCACGCATAAGCTTTGATCCATACAACAACTAGATGAAAAGATTCTCTTAAATGTGGATCAAAGACCCAAAGGATCCCGCTAAACAAACTACGCAAAGTGAAATAATGAAATTTGAAGTTTGATGCTCCTATGCATCCTAAGGTTGGGACTTGGGATTCTCAGATATGAAACAGAGTAGCGCTGTAATATTTCAAATCCATAGACCATAGGACAGTTTATATTCGTAGTGGAGTCGGTTATGTGAGATCAACATTTGTTATCCCTGATAAAAGTAATTTCATTGTTACAGGTGAGACACCTCTCATTCATGCTGCAAGGCAAGGGCATACCTCCACTGCAAAATACCTCATTGAACATGGTGGTGCCAATCCTGCATTATCGAGTGAATTAGGAGCCACTGCTCTGCATCATGTTGCTGGAATAGGTTAGTTGTTTTATGTCATATCAATTCAGTATTATCTATCTATTACTATTATAGCAAGCTCTTTGAAATCCTTATGAATGGACTAGCTACAAGTGCTATCTTCTAAGACGAAATTTTAAGTACATATATGCTTGAAACATGAACTTCATGTTTGAAGAGGAGGCCATTTATTCTATTTACTTCATTTTGCAGGACATGTTGAGTTGATGGAGCTGTTGCTCTCTGTTGGTGTTGATGTTGATTCACAAAGTGATTCTGGCACCCCGCTGGTTTGGGCTGCTGGTCATGCACAGCAAGAGGCTGTTAAACTTTTACTAAAACACAAGGCTGATGTAAGACTTTATTGATGGCTGTTTTGTATAATACAAATATATGTATGTATATCATTTATGAGTTATATATGTGGTGGTTTCGCAGCCTAATATTGAAACTGATGATGGCGTGACTCCGCTGCTGTCCACTGTAGCTGCAGGCTCACTCCCATGTTTGGAATTGTTAATTGAGGTACCTCAAAACTAATACTCACATTACCATCGTATGTATATAATTGTATAAGTATGAAACTTTTTATAAATGATAATTAAGAATTGCAAACCTCATTTTGTATGCCTCGTAAAATTGTTGGATGACAGGCGGGTGCTAACGTAAACATTACTGCTGGTGGAGCAACTCCATTGCACGTCGCTGCTGATATTGGTAACACAGAATTGATCACACGCTTGATAAAAGCTAAAGCTGATCCCAATGTCACTGATGAGGTTAGTCCTGAAAAAAGCTAAGAAGTTGGCTAAAATTAATGATTTTGTCTAGAAACTAGTTATATATTGTTTGTTTTTTTAGGAGGAGGGGTTGACGCCAGTACAAATGGCAGCTGTTCGAGGTAACAAGGCTGCTGTCGAGATACTTTTACCATTGACATCTCGTGTGAAAGCTGTTCCAGATTGGACTGTTGATGGTATAATTGAGCACATGCAAGCTGAATTTAACAAGGAACAGGTACTTACTTGAATTTATTTGTGTTTTTGGCATCTATTCTGTGAATTAAGTTATTACTCATCAAACAAGGTTGGAATAAACCTGTGATGGTTTAAGAATGTTGCAGTGTGTCTTGTGGTGTTTCAGTGATAACGTTTTGAGACCAATTTTTCAGGGAACTGAAAGAAATACAAGTAATAATCTGCCTAGTGGTTCTACCGTTTCAATTAAAGAAATACCTGAGGTACCATTAACTTTTTCTTAATATAAAATATTCTTATTCAGTTTCATATATACTTATCATTCTTATATTTACATGTATGAGAATTCTAATATTTCAGTTATAAGTATTCCTATCTGTGGAAAAACTACCATGGAAAGTTATCACATTATGAGTCTACGCTTGCAAAACTCAGAAGCTTGTTTTCACTTTCGTTTTCTGACATTAAAATGTTGGCTATTCTGCAGGTGACACCAGAGGCAAAGAAAAAAGCTGCCGAAGCTAAATCAAGAGCAGATGCTGCTTTCAAGCAGAAGGAATATTCTATGGCACTAGATGCTTACACTCAGGTATGCACTCTGTTCTTTCTTTCTTATTTATTTATTTATTTATTTTTTTAAATTTCTATTTTAATAGTATTATTAAAACATGAATAACACACAAACTGGTTAAGTCAACTATAAACTTTCTTAGCTCCAAATAATTTAAATCGCGGTTTGCCTATCTCTTCATTGGTGCATATTTAGATGGCTACTGTAAAAAAAAATGTAAAGAGTGTAAAAAACTCAAACTTTTTTATGTTGGCATGAAACAGGCAATCGATTTTGACCCTACTGATGAAAAGTTGTACTCCAATAGGAGTCTCTGTTGGATGAGGCTTGGTCAAGCTGACCAGGCATTGACTGATGCACGAACATGCAGGGAATTGAAACCCAACTGGGCCAAGGCTTGGTATCGAGAGGGTTCATCTTTGCGTTTGCTGCAGGCATGTTTTTTTTAGTTTAAGCTTAGAATTTTTAATCAGTTTCTATTTATAACTAAACTTGAATGTTGAATCATTCTCTCTTCCATTCTATTGCAGAAGTTTGATGAAGCAGCAAATGCATTTTATGAGGGAGTTAAGGTTGAGCCTGAAAATATGGAGCTTGTAAAAGCTTTCAGGTAACTTTTCAAACCTATTACTAATATATTTGGCTGTTTAATTATTTGATTTATTATTGTGTGACATGTAATTTTGTTTATAAATATGGAACGACTAACTCACACACCTTTTTGGGTACTTTCTGCTTGTTGTGGATAGAAACATAACTGTATTTTGTATAATATTACTCACGTGGACATGTGCTTGATATCTCACAGGGAAGCAGTTGAAGCTGGAAGACAATTTCATGCCAGCAACAAGGAAAATTAATTCCACGTGTTGCTGAGAACTTGAGAAACTGTGAAAATTTATGAGGTATAAGATAGTGATCCTTAGTAAGTACTTCGAGCAGGGGTGGAAATTCGTGTCGTGTTTGGATTGGCGGGTCATAGAAAGCCTTAATAACTCTTAACGCATTTACAGATAACCCGAACACGACTCATTTATGTAAATGGGTCGGCGGGTTACACATAAATGGGTCGGCGGGTTACACGGGTTAAACAGGTTGAATGGATAGGTGGGTCGACCCATTTGACTCATGTAACCATATAACCAATTTAATTATTTATAAAGTTGATTTCTAGTGTTTTTACGTAACTTAAATGAGTTTGCGGTTTGACCTGTTTTGACCCACCCCAACCCGACCAAGTCATGTTCTATAAACCGGTCAAGTAGGTTAATTCGAACATGACCTTAGGCCTATTCATACTCAACCGGCCCTAACCCTTTTATTTTTGCGTCGGTCTCGGGTCGTGTTGCATGTGAAGTGAGAAATTGCGAGCCCAAATTAAGAGACATTGAAGAAATAGATACCTGAATTTTATGCATATAATTTTTTAGAAGCTTTAACTAGTTATAGTTAACCCTCTTGACTTGTTCGGTGCTGAACTTATTTTGCTTTTAGTTATATGCTATGCAAGGATGTGGAGACTCTTTACTCTTCCGGGTCTCATTGAATTTTTTTGCCTGAATTGCAGGAATGGTTTATGATCAACGAGGCCTAGAACACTTAAACATTGTACAATTTAGAAAGAGCGGTCAACTATTGTGGGTACATCTGGCGCTTTTTTAGTTTGGCAATTTGTATGAGATTTTCTTTATATTCAACTTTTTATCGTGCAATGATATGGGGATTACTAGCATGATTTGGGATTGTAGTAGACATTTCATGTGATATGATATGGTGGCTTCAATTTTGTATTGTTGTATTTGGATGACTATTTTTTTGACATACATGAACAATGCTTAGATATCTTTAAAGTCAATGCGAAACCAGTTGATACTATAGATCCTTGTTTTAAAATTGAATGCATCGTTGCGAGCATGTCACGTATGAGAGTGACGCAATGGCTAAAGCGCGACATGATCTCTGATCTGAGGTTGTTTCAGGTTGCACTTTGATACAATAACATCACTTCGCAACAATGTAATGCTCGCATAGTCGTATCAAACACAAGGGAAGCAATTGGAACTTTGGCTTAATGACTACTTGATGAACGAGATACAAAAGATAACTACTTTTGACCTTTTTCTCTTTTATCATTAGTGACTTAATCTGAGGTTCAATTAAGGGGGAAAAAAATGGCTAGAACTGCGAAAACTAATTTAATTCATCGATAATTAGATCAATAGTTAAAATTGTAGATGGTAGTTCTTGCCTTTTTTCCCCGCCCTAGTGGCTTATTGGATGTTAAAGCATTTAGTAGCATTATTTGATGACCAAGTTTTTGCTTGCAGAATAAATTAGTAGAAATGTTTTGTATTTTTCTTATTAAATTGCGCCGCGGGTTCGTGTTCCGCCCGCAATCACTTCATGTCTGTAGGACCTTCAGCACAACTGATCACAACACACAACGTAAAACCAAATATAGATCTATACTTTTGGAAAAGTTCGGCAAACAGCTACTAAACATAGCCATAAACAGAAAAGATGCATTAGTTTTTGACAAACTCCAAAAGGTGAAGAATGGTGGGATCACCCTGTGACCTGGTCCCATGCATCCTAAGGATGCCAACCGGACCCTCCCCCAAGGACCCGGCCCCAGGCAATGATGCAAAATTAACGAGAAGAACACTAAAATACTCATCAGTTTTTAATTGAACTAAAGCCATGGATAGAGCACAAGCTTTTCCTATACATCCGAATATGCTGCGCATCAAATTTATGTTTGTATTCATGTTCAACTTCATGTATCCTGCCGCTTTTTAGCCTGTAAACAACCAAGCCGTCTTTAGTCGTCAATAATATGTCACCATCTTTGTTCAGAAAACCAGAAACCCTTACACCTTGAAGAAGAAGAGGAGGTTCTGGATGAATCTGACAATGCATCACCCATTGTTCCTGCTTAAATATCCACATCTCGATACTACGTGTATCATTATAGTGACACACAAATCCAACTTCGCCATCTAAATCAATTAGGTGATCGAGAGTACAATTTACTTCTGATTGTTTGGGAAGATGATCAATCAAGCCAAATTCCTCTTTCTTCACATCAAACCACACTACTTTTCTTGGTTCAGTCGGGGAGGAGCGATCAATATCCGTCAACCAATACAAACATCCATGAGCAAATACGCATTCACCATCTATACAATAAGACGGGACTTGCGATATCTCTCGCCACGTGTGTGTGCCCAGAACATGAACAATTGTGCGTAATTTCAGATCGTCTTGCTTTGACGAGTATATCTCCTGAACAACAAAAACTATCTTGAAAGTATTGGTAGAATCATCATAACCAATTCCACCTGACTTACGTAAATAGCATGCCGCCCGGACCGCTGGCCGAATCTTGATGCGTGGCAACTTATGACATTGTTTACTAAGAGGATTGATCACAATATAGCTGACGCTATGATGAAGGATAAACTTAGAATTGAAGAGTACCAGCCCATTGCAAAAACCAATAACCAGCCTACCGATAAAGCCGGGTATCAAATCCTCGCGGCTAAACTTGAAAATTGGGTCCTTTTCCGCCTTGACTGTAGTAATACTTTTGATAATAGCTAAAGAACTGATGGGAATGGGCTCTTCTTCGCCGCGAATTTTGTTAAGGTAAGGATCGTTAATGACTTTGCGCCATTGTTTGCATACAGACCGGAAACGAGCCAAAGATTCTATAGGCAATCTTGAGAAGATGTTGTAGAGAGTGTCTTGAGGCAACTCAACCATGTTCGCCGATTCAAAGGTTTAAGGTAGGGTTTTAGTATATGCTTGATAAATCAATAGAGATTCAGTATTTATATAAAAATAGGCAAAGTTGCGATCATAGAAGGCCTTAACAACCCTAAGGCGTTAACAAATAACTGCAAATGGGTTGGCGGGTTACACGGGTTATTAACCGTAAATGGGTCGGTGTGTTACACGGGTTAAACATGTTGAATGGATAGGTGGGTCGACCCATTTGACCCATGTAACCGTATAACCAATTTAATTAATTATAAAATTGATTGCTAGTGTTTTTACAGAACTTAAACGAGTTGGCGGGTCGACCTGTTTGACCCACCTTCAAACCCGAACAAGACATGTTCAGATGTTCTATAAACGGGTCACGTAAGTTAATTCGAACACGACATTAAGCCTATTTATACTCAACCACAACCCTTTTATTTTTGTGTTAGTCTCGGGTTGTGTTTCATGTGATGTGAGAAATTGCCGGCCCAAATTAAGAGACATTGAAGAAATAGATACCTGAATTTTATGCCTAATAATATATTTAGGAGCTTTAAATTACATAAATGGTCATTGTGGTTTGGCAAAAATTGCAACTACCGTGTGTCTGAGAGTTTAATGTTGCACTCTTGGTCCTTACCTATGCAAAGAATAATACCCATAGTCTTTGCATCTAATAGACGTTAAAACTGACCGTTAAAAATCAACTCATGTGTAACTCACATGAGGGCATTATAGTCTTTTTTTACTCACTTCTTCTTCAGCCTCAAATTTTCTTTTGAAATTTTAATTTCTTTCTATTCAAGTTAATAAATGTTGAAGAACATCAATATTAACAAAAATTCATAATATAAAATAAACATAAAAATGCTTATTTTACTACCATGATTATCCTAATTTGTTTTCTTCTCTCCGCCCCTCATAACCTCCGCCCACCACCACCTATACCACCATCCTTTATCATCTCATTACTACACTTATTTTCCTTAACAACCAAATCCTTAGCACTCTTCGAAACCCTGATTCACAAATTCCCCCAAATTCGAAACACCAAAGCTCGAAACCCTTATTCACAAATTGCCCCAAATTCGATTTGATTCTAAATCTGATTTCCAAACGCAGTACAAAGTGGTGGCCGGTCAATATATGCTAATGCGAAGGATGTAAGTGTGCTTGTCCTAAAAGCAAATCAACTCAGATTGAAGTGTAAAATCCATTACGCAACATATGTGCCATCTAACTGATTTGGGGTTTTTATTCATATGTGAAATTGATTTGGTGTTCCTTGTTTATGTGAATATGAAATTGATTTTCATGTTTATTTTATATTATGAAGTTATGATAATATTGATTTTCTTCAATATTTATTAGCTTGATTGAAAGAAAATATAAAGGGCAAAAGAAGATAGAAGTGAGTAAAAATGACTATAGTGCCCTCATGTAACTCGCACATGAGTTGATTTAACAGTCAGTTTTAACGTCCGTTAGATGCAAGGACTATGGGAATTATTCTTTGTAAAGAACCAAGAGTGCAACTTTAAACTCTCAAGAACGGTAGATGTAATTTGCCAAACCATAGGGACCATTTATGTAATTTACTCGCTTTAACTAGTTATATTGGACCCTCTTGACTTGTTTGGTGCCAAACTTATTTTGCTTTTAGTTACTATGTTATGCAAGGATGTGGAGATTCTTTACTCTTCCAGGTCTCATTGAATTTTTTGCCTGAATTGAAGGAATGGTTTATGATCAACGAGGCCTAGAACACTTAGCATTGCACAATGGGAAAATTCCAAATTTGTGCCAAAAATCGAATTATGAATCACAATTGAGTCAATTTTCATCCAACTTCCAATTTTGGTCATGTGCTACCTGTGCTACCGTGCTACCCCGTTCAGCGTTTGACACGTGGCATGACCCACTATCATTTCAACTATTTCCCAATCATTAGGTTACCCCACTTGTATTTTTGTTTTATTCGAAGTAGACCCCACTAGACCCCACATGTGTTTTGTTTTATTCGTATCAAGTGTGCTACCGACGGCTGTGCTACTTGTGCTACTTGTACCAGATGTGCTACCGGCGGCTGGTGAATCTTTCTAAGATTTGCATGGGTAAGGAGCGTAATAGTGCCACCCACTTGCCTTTTTTTTTTAAGACTTGACTGTGCACCCTTTCTTTTTCTTTTTTTTGTTTACATCTTCTTCAACAAGCTTTTGTGTGATGCTCCCATTACCGTGACACTGTTCATTTCGATCAAATCGATAGTCATTATTAACCTTAATAATGAGTGATATTAAGGTAGGTTTTACTGTTTTTAATTGAAAATGTGATTGTATTAGTTAATTATTTGTTTGATTTGATAGGCATTTATGTTCTAGATGTATTAATCCTTTAAGGTATTAAGATACCTTGATTTCCCTATATAAATACGCCATTATCATGGCACAATCTTATCCACTCCAACCTTTAAATTATTCCGGTAACAACACTTCTTTTCCGACCACCACACTTACTAAATCTGAAAATGTCTGCGCCCAACTTCCCCTTTCATGACCGCATTGCGGTTGAAGCTCGGTCTATGAGTCGAGCGCGACAATTGTT
>LBNU01018856.1:52336-75156 GCA_014162995.1 Artemisia annua
TGGTGGAATAGTATTAGGCGCGAGAAACGAGAAACAAATAAATTAAATAATTGTAATAGTAAAAATATTATTATTATATTAAGTTGTTCATTCCCAATGAAATCTATAAAGATTTTGTGTAGAAGTAGCACAGGTAGCACAGCCGTCGGTAGCACACTTGATACGAATAAAACAAAACACATGTGGGGTAACCTAATGATTGGGAAATAGTTGAAATGATAGTGGGGTCATGCCACGTGTCAAACACTTAACGAGATAGCACGGTAGCACAGGTAGCACATGACCAAATTTGGAATTTTTATGAAAAATGACTCAATAGTGATTCACAATTCGATTTTTGGCACAATTTTGGAATTTTCCCGTATCTTTATGTAGTGAAGATATTAATGGAAAATTTTGGAGCCTAAAACGTTATTGTCTTTACACTTTGTGCGGAGTGAATGGTACTTGTGTTTTATTACATCACGAAGTAAATGCAATACTCTTCTTCTAAACTATTTTAGAGGTGTGCTTTAAGAAATTTAATTCACTACCTTTAGCATCTCATAAACAATGGATAGCATGGTATTACATAACGTGAGTTGCGTAGGGATTTTCTATTTTGGAAGAATGTCAACTTATGCTTATATTGGGCTTTAGGGAGCTGTATTAGTAACGATTAAAAGAACTTATTCTTATGACATTTTTTATTCTCCACTTTTGTTTTGCAACACTTTTTAGGTACTCAACTTGCAATTTGAGGTAGCAAAAATGAAGGTTAGACAAGTTCCTCAACAAATGAAAATAAGTTGTGATCACATTTTTTGAAGTTACAATTACCGAAACACGCTCTAGACGGCTATTAATGAATTCGAAGATGTTTTTGTAAAACTTATTTGCTTAAGCAAGATGAACCAACAAGAATAATCTTACAAGGTGTTTTGGATTGCGTTTTAAAGTGATTTTCTTAGTACTTTGGTTGTGAAACACAAGTAATCATGATCTAGTGTTTGGCACATCATATAAAATGCAAAATCTTAGTACTACAAGAGATTGCAATTCCTAAAACACAAACAAAAATAAACAAGTTAAAAACTAAATAGATTAAGATTGAAACTAAACCGATAAGAAGTGCAAAAGATTTTAAGCAAATGGTCTACCACATTTGGAGGTTGCAAATGAAAGGTTGGAGATGGTCACTCGCGTATATCGGAGTAAAAAACTCTCTCACCTCCTAAATTTGCTCGTTTATTAGCTATTTATCTCTATCTCAAATGTATATAAAGAGAAAACCTCTTATTTTTAACCTTTAAAAACTCTAAAAATAAGTAAAGTTCAATTACTAATATACACTTAACTAAAAATAATAACAACATCCATCATTACATTAATAATTTACATACTTTTTAGTACTCATACTTTTATCATATTTTGTTTCTAACTCATAAATTGTTTTACCAGCGAGTACAAATTGAACCTTAACTATTACATTAAAGATAAGTAGTAGTCAGAAAAAAAGAAGTTGTTTCTTTTAACTAATATTTTAAAAACCAACTGACGATTCAATCGGGTATTTCGTTGAAAACCGGCTTCTAATCATCCGACCGAGTCAACCCGGGTTTTAAAGCAGCATATAAGTGACTCACTCACTCACTCACTCCACAATATTAAAGGGGGAGTTTAGCAAGAATTGCGGTAGGTGGGTGGGTCAGCCAAAACAATAAGAAAGACGGTAAAAAGATTCCAACCCCAACTTCCTAATTTTGTTCCATCTAATTGACTCAAAAAGCAAGTCCAATAACACCACCCACTTCACACCCAACAACAGATCATTGACTCATTCATTCATATAATAAAATCAACGCTACCCTCAAACATCTTATTATTAGATCAAACCTATCATATCATATCATGGCTGCTGCTTGGGGTAGCTTAGTATTAGTTTTATTAGTAGCTGTGGTAACTACGGTGAGTGGTAACTCGGAAGGAGACGCGCTATACGCGCTAAGAAGGAGCTTAAACGATCCAGAAAAGGTGCTGCAAAGCTGGGATCCAAATCTAGTTAATCCTTGCACCTGGTTTCACATCACTTGTAATCAAGATAATCGTGTCACTCGTCTGTAAGCCCCTTAACCCTAACCCTAATTTTACTATCTTTTATTTTTCATTTTAATTGATTTCATGAATTAAGTTATCATGTGCATAAGGAGTGTAGTTGTTGTTGGTTTTTCGAATTTAAATAAGATTAGAAATGAAACTGTAAGTTAAAAGAATTTACAATATTGTCTATGAGAATTGAGAGAGTAACTGTTTCGCTCTTTATGTTTTAGGCTATGTTTGGTAGCAAGCGCTTAGGAGCGTTTTAAAGCTATTAGCAACTAGCGGTTAGCGTTTTGCACAAAATGCTTGTTTGGAAACAGGCAACTAGCGTTCTTAATTTCAAAACGCTGCTTCTAGTACCATTTACGAGCAACTAGCGTTTCCACTTACTAATTATGACTAAGCAGCTATGTTACCAAACACTTTATCAAAACAAAGCTTTTCTTGCTACCACTATCTTCGCTAAACATTAGTAGTACCCCCTAAACACAGAAATATACACAAATCTAGTATGTATATGATATGTGTGGCGCGTGTGTTTGCAGCTGCATGATTCATTTCTCTTTATCTTAGCAACACATGTTTATCCTGTCAAAAAGTTGGAAGGTATCTTAAGTTCGATAAAGTTGTTGGTTGGTTCGTTATAAGTTCCTCGTCATTTCTGTGTAGATGTAGCACATTCTAAATCTTCTAGTCTTGTTAGTGAGTTATATAATGGAGCGTATTTATTTGGTGGTGCGATAGCACACTTTATAGTCATTGTTGGAGTAGCTTAGACCTTAGAGTGAATTTTGTAATTAAATGATTTGAGTTCATTACGATGGTGGTGAGAGGCGAAATACCATGTGTGGAACGGTGGGTTATCGTATCTATTTTGAGGGGTTCTTATGTATGTTTGGTGGTCTAGGAAAAGGTAAAGTTCTATCAGGTTTAGGACTAGCATGTTAAGATCATTTTGGAAGTGATTAGATTGATCTGTATTGGCAAGTTGGCAGAAGTCTTTTAGTACAGTAAAGTCATGCTGGTTAGAAATGATAAATTGGGTGATAGTTTGTCTAAATTTAGGAATATATTGACATGTTTGGTGTTTAGATTTATCATTATTTGCAAAGATTCATTATCATAGTAGTGGTTATAAGCCTTAACAGATTAGCTACAAAAGTTCATTTTCAACTGACTTTTGCTTGGCCGTTTAAAAAAGTTTATGAGAAGGTTTGAAGCCATTTTTCATTTTTGTGATTAGCTTTTTATAAATGAAATTGATATTGATTTTCTGGTGTAATTGATTATGAACTGATTACATATGTAATTGCAACAAAACCTAAAACTGTGAAATACGAAAATCATTCCTCGGGTTGTTGCTCAAGCTGCAAATTCGGTTCCCTTAGCCTTGTCGATAGTCATGAATCCTTCATCCAGTTTTACATTAAGATATGTCAGATGTCAAGTGCAGTTCAGGGGCATGATTGTCCGATTAAGCAAAAATTAAAATCCATTTTGACTCAAGCCTATCTTCATTAATAAGGGAAATCAGAAAAGACACCGGATTCTCATCACCCTCCTAATCTTAATCGTGTTTATATATCTCTGGGGATTAAAATTGATTGCAAAATCAAATGGATTTGAAGAGCAACATGGTGATAGACGACATGACCGAGAGACATAAGATAGGCACATTAACTTGAGGAAATATCATTGGCTTAAATATTAACTTGTTTTAAGATCAGTACTTTTATTTTAATTTAATTTAAGGTTTTAGCATATTGAGGGGCAAATCGTAATAAAAACTTAGAACATTTGTGATCTTTACAAAATTTAGTCTCTACGTTTGACATCCTTTGATTGATGAAAAATTAAGGGATGGACTGACATAGGGCTGAGCAAACGGACCGTTCTGACCGGACCGAGGGACCGACCGAGACCAGACCGAGACCGACCAGACCGAAGGACTAGCGGTCCGGTCCGGTCTTCGACCGATGATCAACCCTAGAAGGACTAGCGTTCCGGTCCGGTCTTCGACCGATGATCAACCCTAGACTGACATATGGAAAATAATTCTTGATTCCTTTGTCGGTGTTAGAATTCCAAGGATGAAATCTGCATATAAAAAAAAGTCAATGGACAGTTTTCTTAACTCAAAATATTATGTGGTTATGAAGGATTCTAAGAGTATAGGTTTTCATATCAACTTTATTCACAAGACTTAATTCGACCTCATAACTGAAAACAACTGATACGAACCTATCCCATACTTGGCTCGTATTGGTTCATAAGTCCAAGTGTAGAACTCACTCAAAAAGCTAGCTTGTAAGAGGAGGGGACACCTAAACTTATAAACCACCACCCAATCCCATACTTGGGCGATGTGGGATCGTAAGAATACCCTACCCTTTGAAGAACCAACGTCCTCATTGGTCACGGCTATGTTGGTCACGGTTGGCACCCCTCTTTGGGTCCAAGCCACCACTCCGGGCTCGTTGGTCACGGCTGTGTTGGTCATGGTTGGCACCCTTTCTTTCGGGTCCAAGCCACCACTCCACAGGCCACCACTCCATAGGCCACCACTCCGAGTGTTGGAACCTCGAACGGTAGGGCTGGCTCTTGATACCAATTGATACGAACCTATCCCATACTAGGCTCGTATCGGTTCATAAGTCCAAGTGTAGAACTCACTCAAAAAGCTAGCTTGTAAGAGGAGGGGACACCTAAACTTATAAACCACCACCCAATCCCATACTTGGGCGATGTGGGATCGTAACAACTTTTTTTGTAAGGCTGAAAACAACGCTTTTCTCTGTTCTGGATGAAGCTTCTTCTACTTTGAAAGTTATTGTTGGTTTAATATGTACAATCATATATTTATTAACATAATCTGACAATAAAATGTCAGTATTATGCCATGAGTTATGATACTTAATTGGTCACGTTATTGTTCTTCAACAGGGATCTTGGAAATTCAAAGTTATCTGGTCATCTTGTGCCTGAACTAGGAAAGCTTGAACATCTACAGTATCTGTGAGTTGCTCATTTATATTAGCTTAACCATTCAAACATTTAGTCATGTGATCTTACTAAGTTTGAATGTATGATGTAATTGTATTGATGCAGGGAGCTCTACAAAAATAACATCCAAGGTACGATTCCTGCAGAGATCGGTAACTTGAAGAGCCTCATAAGCTTGGATCTCTACAACAACAATATTACTGGCAAAATTCCATCCACACTTGGGAAGTTGAAAAATCTAGTGTTCTTGTAAGTTCAGCTATTTGCAACAAATTTGGTAACTTCGTTGTTGATAAAGCTATTATTAATTCTCATTCACAATTGGCAGGCGTCTTAATGATAATCATCTAACTGGAAGAATCCCGAGGGAACTCATTGGCGTTTCAAGCTTGAAAGTGGTGTATGTGCTCGTTCCTATTAATTTTTCATGTTTCATAATGTAATTAGGCAATGTTTAAAGAAGTCTTTTGAATGTTTTGTTCAGGGACGTATCAAACAATAACCTCTGTGGAACAATCCCTACCACCGGTCCATTTGAACACATCCCTTTAAACAAGTAGGCTTTCCCATCTTGACTAACTTGCATTTTATTTTCAATTTATGATTTTTATTTATTGTTCAGTTGTTTTATGGGCATGCGATCTTTAACTAGTGTGAGTTTGATAAGTGACAATTTAGTACTTATGAGTTTCACTGTTGTATAATCTTTCGGTTTCTTTGATGATTGTGTTTTGCAGCTTTGAGAACAATCCTCTTCTGGAAGGGCCAGAGTTGATGGGACTAGCAAGTTATGATACAAACTGCTCGTAGAAGTGTTGTTTCTAGTTGTCTTACATGATGCCAAGTTTGCTGCTCTTATAAACCCGTCTTGAGTTGTAAGAACTCTTGTGAAAACATATAACATCCGGATAGTTTGTTGTGATATTGTCTGTAAAATGTTTATGTTGCTGTGATGTACTATGTCTTGAAAAATATAATATTTGGTGGCAACCAATCGAAGTTATAACTTAAACATGTGTGACTGTTTGAGCTACAAGCTAGTTTGCACTATTTTTATGGCTGGTCAACAATGATATGATCTGCATATTTGAAATCTTTGGGATAAAATGAAATAACTGCAACTACTGTCTACTCCCCTTGACTTATCACGACAGCAGTCATTGTTGAAAAGACTTTCACATGGCTAGTGTCACTTTTATGGATGATTGCTAGTCGTTGTTGTTGACAAACTGAATGTTATCCTTTGAATGGTCATGTGATTTTCTTATGAACAAATATGTCACATTCTGATTAGTCTCTTCACTCAGTTAGAACAAATGAATAAACAGTAAAACATACAATACTTCCAAGTAAATAAACTTATAACAGCTGCTAGGAGCCAAGGAGTTCATTTGTCTTATTTTGCTTAATATGGACAAAGGTAGTCCAGCCTTATCTGTTACCCTTTCACCATCTGAATACCAATAGATATCTCGCAAAATATAAACACGGAAATATGCAACAGTTCAAATGAACCAATCGGTCATATTGTGTGATCACAGCTGATTGGTTTTAAGGCTCTGGTAAGTTACGTCTCAAGTGTCAAGATCGTGGTCGTTTGCAACTCATTTGCATACTTTCTACCGGGTGAATGCCGTTGGTGACGGTGCATTTCGTGGGTTAGAAAGTCGGGTTTTACCTTAGTTTGACTGAAAGTTACTTTCTTACGTCTTTGTTTGGTCGAGAGGAGTTGTAAGGTTTAGAGTCAGATATGCCTAGTAGGATTAGAATCAAGTTGACTGGTACTCTGGTAGTGTCATGTTGATCGATATTGTCATGGTGTATGTATTTCTAGGCTAGTTCTTTTAATATATATAATATTATATATTGCCTTGCAAACAAAAAACAAATGCCGTGTATTCGTAAACTGTGGTTTGAAGAAAACTCAAAAGATAGTGAATAGATAATTAACTTAACCATACGGTTTTGCTGATTAGCCTTACTAGAATAAATAGAATCAACAACCTAACAAGTTGCGTTGCGCTGGAGGTTGTTATGACACTATAATGTTCCTCATTTTCGAGTTATTCAGCAGCTTACAATTAGATATGTAATGTATAAAGTTACACAGCCCTGTTCAAAAAAATAATAATAATAATAATAATAATAATAATAAAAAATAAAAAAAAAAATAGATATGTAATGTATAAAGTTACACAGTCACAAACACTATCCACGTAACTTTGGAATTAGGCAAAGCTATTTATCGAGTCTGCAAATCAATCCCTGGAAAAGGGCACACGTACAGAACCATCACAGTTCATAAATTCATTTTCAAAACATGTACAAGTAGTTATTTAATATGGATCCACCTAAGATTGTTCAAAAAACTACACTATGAGGTTAAAGCAATAATGCTAGCCATTTAGCGATAAAGCTACCAGTGTAAGGTAAGGTAGTTCAAGTTAATACAAGTAAATGCAGCTACCAACAACTTAAACCAAACAAAAAGAGGCCAATATGTTGGCGACAACAAACATTTGATTTACCACACACCTGGGATTCCAGTTGCTACTCAAGCCGGTTTCCAACAAGAAATGGCGTAAATGATTCGTCCTTTCCATCCCTGCAGAAGCCAATTATTGTCTTCATCTATCAAGAAATCTTTATGATAGAGGCTCACTTTCTCTGCTGCCCGTGTTGCTATAAACCGAGAGAACGGAACTGGAACTAACCCTACCCTTAAATTACGAACATGCCATTGCTTGTACGTCTCGGGTCTTTCACTCCTTTCCCACCCCTCACAAGCTATAACATTCAAAGCTTCTCTTCCAAATATCTCTCTTTCAAGCAGCATCCTTTCAGGGCGTTCACGGGGTACATTCGTTTCAAGCATATCAAACAGTGCTGAAAAATGAAAAAGAGCCTCCCGGAAACGGGTCAGGAAAAATGGAGCATTATAAGATCCATTTAGAATTCCATGAATGAATATATCAGGGTTAATCTTCTTTATTAGGTTTAGAACAATGTTTCTTGCACTATCCGCAACCACTGTCTCATCAAGCAAGTTTTTCGATCGATACAGACAATTAACAACAAGAAATTCATCCTCTTTAAGCATAAGTTCTTCAACTTTGACATTTTCCCATCTTTTAGCAATGGAATGATACTCAAATGGTACCTTAAAATGTTCAGCATATGCCTCCAACCTGCGACCCGTCTCCTCAATTCTTTGTGCTGGCCTAAACCCCGGTTGAGGAAACTCGATTCCAGTAATTCTAACATGTGGTGGCCCACCTTTTCTTGTTGAAATACGCTGAAGAAAGGTAGGCCACTGAAACCCATAAAGAATACCAAAATCAATGATATGTACCCTCATGGAATTCTCTGCTTTATCCATAATTGTCCTGTTTGAAGCAAAATTTGAAATCTTTCTAAAAGGCGACGAGGCCATATACAGATGGTATGCCCTGATATAATCAGCAGCACATGTTTTCTTGCTAACTAGTCCTTTATGAATTTGGCTACCAGTGCCAGCTAAACGTGCCTCGAGACCATTAGCAAAACAATGAGCTAATCTCTGAGTCCCGTCACCAAAAGGAGAAGCGTGTTGTCTAATTTCGTTCAACAGTTCATTTGCTTTTCTTCTATCATCAGCTGCAACGGATTGTGCACACGTAAGTAAAAGGGTTCTTAAATCTATCACTTCTTTTTTCTTCTTTGGTTTCCTACCACGGGTTTTACTTCTCCCTTTGCCTTTACCTTTCCCGTTACTTAAACTTGTATCTTCTACATCTTTTACCGAATCTTTAATTTTTTCTATACGTAACGTGTCACGAAATGAGTCTAAAGCAACCTTACCCTCTCCCAAACTAGAGAGAAAGATCAAGTCCATCTCTTCAGACCTTAAAGTTGCATCTGGAAATATAGCTGCCTGTTTGATTACCCTTTCTTGTTTTTCAACTTCGGTTATATCCTCTCTATAAGGATTTTTTCTTATATTTGGCTTTGTTAACGAGAGTTTACTTTCTTCTCTTGTTTGATCTTGACCTATATTGTTAGAACCTAACAACAGGTTGCCAGTAGGTAAAAACTTGTTCGCTTCTTCAGCACCCTTTCTAAACTGCGACATCATCTGATTCTCATTATAAAGATCAAACGTATCCGCAGTACTTGCAGGTGAATCCAACCCTCCAGTGCTTGACGATCCAAGCGATGCATATGATATATTCTGACCTCCAAAATAATGTAAATTTGAAGCATCAAGTGCATAACCACCACTCGAACCACTAAAACTATCAGCATATAAACCATTTCCATTATGGTCAGCATAGGTCAAACCGGACTCAAACTCAGGAGGAGGCCAAGGGGGCGGGGACGGAGGATACTTTTTCCCAAGAACCTCATAAAACGGCTTCTCAGCAGCCTGAAGATCTACAGACTCTTGAAGCATACACGACCTATCCTCCATATCCTCTTCCATTAAAACCTGACTAATATACCCTAAAATCGCATCCGAAAGGTCACAATCTTCATGAAGCTCATCCTCAAGACCCGCTCTTACATCAGGTAATGGCGGATTACTAATATTACTAAACTGTAAACCTCTAAAGTTTTGACTATACCCTGAACTTGGATGATACCTATTACTACCATTATTGGGTTGATCATAACTTGAAAAACTATTATCAAACATTTGGCCATTATTTCGAGTCCTATTATTATCCGAAAAAATCGGCATACTCCCATTCCCATTCCCATTCCGATTACCATTTTCATTCCCATCCAAAGAACCAAACATCCTACCAAACCCAGGATCCATTTATCTCAACTCAACCTTAAAAACTACTACTAATCTCCTAAGAAACACATCTCAATATCTCATAACCATAAACACAAATATCATAAAATTTACTACAAGATATTCCAAAAAGATTTAAAAGGGTATGATAAAAATGATACAAAAATTGGATTTTTTTACCTTATTGCACAAAGTATTGATCTTGGTTAAAGGTATGAATGAAGAATATGAAGGTTTTTACTGTGGTAAAAATGGGCTTTTGATAAAAAGATGAAATGAATGGAAGGAAATACTAAAGGAGCAGAGAAACAAGGACAGTGGAAAGGAAGAGTGTGAGTGTGTGTGTGTGTGAGTGTGTGTGAGTGTGAGTGTGTGTGACGTGGGAGGCAGAGGTGAAGCACACACATACAGACATACTCGTACAATCGTACTACATAAACCAACACAACACAAAACAAGACAGATGGAACCTTCACTAGTTACCTCCTACACTCTTCTAACATTTGTTTTTGCACTTTTAGTCACTAAGGTAATTTAGATTGCCCCTTTGACCACTTTTTTGTTTTGGTAATTTAGTTACTCCTACACTCTTCTAACCTTTGTTTTTGCACTTTACATGTACGTGGCTTAACTGTGGTATCATCAATCTCTGACCTTTTTTCTAGCCATCCTAAATGTGTACCTAGTGTCTTATGAACATAGACCTCTTGTAAAAGGTTAGTTGACTTACCACTAGATCATTTGATTTACGAGACTGTCGCTGTGATTTGTAAATTGTGTTGCCGACTATGGGTACCAAGGATATGTGATATGGTACTCGGTGTACTCTTAGCTAAGAGTCGGTTTTTTTTATATAATATGATGAAGATTCAAATTATTGCTTTTTTGATATTTAGTTAAGCTAAGCAATGTCATATTGATGAACAATATAGATGGAGTGAAATTTTTGAGTAAGGTTAAAGGTATAGTTTTGCTTGGTTGCACATCGCTAGTCGAAAACTTTGTGGTGTTTTGATCATGTTTTCTAGGTGATTATTGTACTTTGATGGTTGCAATTAGTTTGATTAAACTTATGAAGGAAGGAAGAAAAAAAAATCATGAGGACAACAATTTTTATTTTATTTTTTTATTTTTTTATTTTTTATTTTTTATTTTATTTTATTTTTTTTTTTTGATTTTTTAGCAACTTATAACATGTTTCTCCACTTCTAATATTTTTCATCTTGTAATACTAAGATACATTTTCTCAAATGCTGAAAGATTTATTATACTTAATGTCATATTAGTTTCGTTGAACTTATAAACATCATACAAACATCTTTTGTAGATAAATAACAAAGAAGTAGGTGAAATTATACTTTTATATCAAGGTATATATGTCATGTTTTGAACAAGTTGATTAACTTGTTTGACTCTTACACACATGATTAACGTTTTTTTATTTTATTTCATTTTTTATGTTGTTAAGAATTGAAGGAACTTGATTTTCTTGTTACTGTCGGGAGTTTGATGAACATGATAGCAACACCTTCATTAATCTTTGAAAGATTAGTTCAAAAAAAAAATAAATAAATAAATAAATCTTTGAAAGATGGTATATAAGGTGAAGGTCGAAGGATCGCTTATGCAACCGAGAAAGCTTATTGTGTTTTGAAAATGCATCTTGTTATGTGATATCAAAACACCTCTTTTAACGCTTCAAAAAGCTAATAAGCACTTCTTTAGAAAGTGTTTGGACAAACTAATGTATAACAAAATTAAGCCAATAATTAAATTTAGAAATAAGCTTAGTCAAACCCTTGAATTCATATACGTAGGTGCTTATGCAATGAATATAAATCTATAATAGCCCTCCAAATTTTAGGACCAAATCATGTCAATATTTTCATTTTAAATAAGGCCAGGTTAGCTAAAGGAATACGAATTCGTACTATTGTCCTATTTTATTATGGTTGCTACTGAGATTATTTGGTAAATTATTCGTTGAATGATGTATTAATTATTAATTGGCTTGCCTCCATGTGTTTGTGAATCTTTTTCGTATTATTTAAAGCTCGCTTTAGATTAAGGTAGGTGTAAAGAAATGCATACCATGTGAGATAGAATATAAAGTTAGTTATAGTATAGACATTTTATCATGCTCGCATAGCATATCTCATGGACGATATCCTTTGTAATAGAAAGTGTTTTAAAGTTTTCACTTTGTGGGTGAAATGTACATTACTTTTTGTCTTCCTAGTCACGTTGGCAAATACCTTAACTTTTATTTGTTAGAAAGCATGTATCGTATAGTGTCGTCTTTGAATAATATAGTTTCATATCCAAAAGCTGGTCTTGTATGATCTAATTTTTATGACGTATCAACATATAGTGACTTTCTCAAAGGTATGTTATGGGCGAGTTCGATGGCCCTATCTTAACATTTTTATTCTGTTCATATTGCTATATGTCATCAACAAGACGATGATTAAGTGTTAATTTGCTTGGTTGTACGTAATTTGTTGACGTTCAATATACTCTTACGATAGCTGAACGAGATACAAAATTAAATAAGTGAAAACTACAGATATGGCGGTATTTGATAAGATATTATCATAAAACATTGTATTTTAACTATATTTTCGTTTTGATAGGGTATTACATACCGAATCGTCTAAATAATCGGCGCTCTCCGGATTCAAACAAAGAATGCGATCCAAAAACCCTTGTGTAGTTAAATATAGGAAATGAGGGAAATAACTAGAATCGACCTCGGGGAAATAATAGAACTTTCTAAAGGTGGGACCGAAGGAAGGTCATTGTTGATGTCTACCCAGAAATTCATGTCTTAAGATTGGGGTTTACATCTTCGACATAGGAACTTGATTTGCTATTTCTTTTCCTTTCTATTGTTTGGGGTTAGAAATTGTAGTAGGAGGATGTTGTGTATATGGTGGTAAAAGTTTCGTTGCCTTTCTCTTTATCCTATCAGGTTTTTCCTCATCAAAGACATCTTCCATAACCTATATGAAAAATGTCGTTGAATACAATTAAAAAGATGTACGAACAAGATGCTTACCACATTTGCTACACCCCTAAACCCGTTGAGGTATCTTATTATTTTAATGGGTTTTGGTATATGTTTGGTATGAGAGTTTTGGTATCATGTAACGTGTTTCGTTATCATTTTGTTGTGTGTGGTTGACATGAGTTATGCCTAACGCACGTTTAAAAAGGTTTTGTTAACTGGGTTATGGTGGATTTGATGGTTCTCATTTCAATTATATTTATATGACCTCTTATTTTACTTTATAATCAGTTTTATAAAACAAAAACAATAGCTAAAATACATAATCTTATTAAAGCGATGTATGTGAGAAGTAATATGTAAAGTGTAAACAATCGCACATTTACTTGATAGTAAAGAGACAACTAATAGACCTCCCACAATATTATGAATAAGTATGCAGAGTTATTATCCAATAAGAAATAAAATTAAAAATAAGAATAGTAAAAATAAACAACAATCGCACATTTCAGATTCATCTACAAAAATAGATGCATCTACCATTCTCATTTTAATTTTTACTCTCGCTAAATACATTCCCTAGGTATGTATGTGAGGATATATGTGTGTAAGAGAGAATGATAAGACAAAGACAATAATATAAACGCATAGAAGCATATATCTAATATAAACTACATATAATGGAGAAAGACCATTCCCTCTATTAACTGCACTAAGGGGGTGTTTTTTTTTCTAAATGGGGAGGAAAAATATATAATAATATTTCTTGTGTGCTTAGGCCTACATATTTCTCTTATATCATCTATATCCACAGGGCAATAAAGTGGACATCCTCCCCATATAGAGGCTACATTAGACGTGGGACCCACATATATCCTCCCCATTTAGAAAAAAGAAACACCCCCTAAGACATTTTTTTAAAGCATTACAACCAATTATGCATATGTTACAACTATTACACCTACTTAGATTTAAAGCAATTACACCTACATAACCAAAGTGTACAATTAAATTATGCACCAAGACACAACTCTAGAATTGTGCCCAATTTCTTACCACTTGATGGTGTACAATACTTGCTAAAAAAAAGAATGGTGTACAATACTTCATTTAAGCATCTAAAATATTATTTATATACTTAATGTTCTGGACATATGCTAGAGATTAACCGTTGATATAAACTATTATTGGACATCTATTTAAGAGTATAATGTGTGTATAGCAAAGGTGTTTCATTAACATATAGATGTATAGAAAATCTTGTTATAGTTTTCTCAAGCAATAAGAGATTATGAATGTCCTTTTGTTTATAAATACATGTTTCATTAACCTTTTAATTAATATTTTTAAAAAATAATTATAAATTAGGGATTGTGAATATGTGGTTGTCATACACCTAAACTTACATATATGACTATATTAAAATAACGTATATTTTCACACATAAAGTTTTATAAAAGATGTTTAATATCTCTGCCTTTTTTATCATTATTGTTAGTTTCCTTAATGATTTATTACATTTTATAAATATTTAAAATGTAAAAACATAGTTGATACTTGATACAAATAGGAAGAGTTGTTGACAATGTGAAAACTTCATAGAAAAAACAATTGGTTTTATTCATCAAACAAGAGTTATATAAACTCATCTTATTATCCTTATGAACAAAATGATATAGTTTTGATATATTACAATACAACGTAATTTTAAGATGCTTATATACCGAAACTTAGGTACATGACAACCACATATTCGATAACAAATATACCGTAAAAGGTGTTTGGTTTTCAGAATTTAAAATGATGAGATTTGAAATGCCATGGGTTCTACATTCATTTAATATTTGAAATCTCAAGATTTAAAATGAGCTACCTTGATTACCCCTGTATACAAAGATGTAAAATATAATCAATAATAAAAACTTGATTACCCCTTCATCAACAACAACAAAAACACATGAGTCATTTTTTAAGAACCTAGTCAACCTGCCATATCTAGTTCACTTCCATAATCCTTTCTCAAACCTTTTAATTGTGTATTGAACTTCTACAGTCAGTAAAACATTCAAAAACGAACCTCAATAGCTGACTTATTATGGTATTTGAATAACATCCAAAAAGCAAGAAGAGCCTTTATTAAAAAAAATAAAAAAAAATAGTAACATTAAAAGATCATTATGCATCAACATCAAAGAAAAGATAACATTATACTTACAAATGCTCCATATAGCTCCGTATAAAAATCCAAAAAGATTAATAAGTTTTTAAAGAGGCTAGCCCATAACAACTTAGTCCCATTTTCTAATGCAATAATCAGAGAAGTAGAGATGATTATTTCATTGAAAGAAACTTGTTTCCAGGTGGAAGATTTCTTTGCTATTTGTTGGGCAAAGTCATCGCAATTGTGAGTCAAAACTGCTATGGAAAACACCTAGATCAACTTGGAAAAAACAATTGAATATCATCAGGTGTGTATTATTGAAGATATGTATTAGAGGTCAGTATTGAAGAAATAGGCAACATTTTTATAGTGCTTTTGAAATAATTTAAGCCTTTACCCTTCAAAATTACTAGTAGTTAATACACCCTTCACACCACGCACTCCTGTTAAAAAGGGTCCAACCCTAAAAGCAAAAGAATACTTATCAGCAACGCAGGTCATCTGCTAAAAGTGTAAATTTTGTAAACGAGTTATATGGATTAAAATATTTATGTTATAAACAATACAAATTATCTCAGATCATCTGCTAAAAGTGTAAATTTTAAGTTAATTATTACAAAGACAACTTTGAAATTTTAGAATTAATCAGTACAGATGACTTATTGATCTCATCACTGTCATATAGCAGAGAAACAAAATCACACGTAAACATAATATATGTCAGCAATTAACAGACAATAAATAAGCCACCATCACACGATTATAGACAGGTTAAACAAACAGAAAAAAACAAGCCACTATCACACAACTACTATCAGCTTAAATAGAACTTAGAATAACCAGATGCACAAATGAAACAAAAATGACATCATAAGCTACAACTAAGAGCTATAAAGAGCAAACAAATAATAACTTAACAAAACATACAGAGATAACAAACTTAGTGTAATAACTAAAACTTAACAAAACTTACAGGTTTCAACGAATTTCGTCGAATAAAAACAGATAAACACTTCACAAAACTTACATATATCAAGTTTAAATACTTCATGAGCACAAATGAACACATGTTAAGCTTTATCAAATCAGAAGTTAAGCTGCCACATTAAACTAACGCAACAAAATAAACAAATTTTATAATACATTTAACAACGACACATATTCAGATCAATCTCATGACCTCACGACCTAAAACAGTTTATCTAAAAAAAGTTGTAACAAATAATTGCGTCTAACAACTGCATATATTCAGACCATGCGCCAAATAATAGGCAAATCAAGCTCAATATTTCATAACAAGTCATTTATTGAAGTCAAATGAAGCTTTTACAACATTTTTTGACATTTAACTAATCCTATTTGTTGAATAAAAAGTAACAACAGATAACTTAACAACCTTAGACACATTAATAAACTTAGCATAATAAAACTAAAACCAAAACCAACGGGAACATAGAAAATAACAAGTTAACCTAAGCCAAAGCAATCATAGGCTTAACCAGCATACAAGTTTAAGATAGGCTTTACATGACATTATGCAAGTTTAAGATAAGTTTTACCATAACTTAGAAAATGTTGATATCAACTTTTGTTTACATTTGATCCTATTTTTGGTTTGATCCTATGTTAAACTCTACTGACCCATAAAATAGATGACATAATGTAAAATATTAGTGATGTTATAAGTTAAACATTAGGTAAATTACTTTTAATAATGATTGGTTGCTAAGGTGTTATGTATATAACTTGTCATTTTGTTACTTTTGCTTTGTTTTAATCTTGTTTAGATGTTCTGTATATAAAATGTTATTTTGTTACTGATGCTTTGTGTTTAATTAGTTAACATGATACGTGTTTTGATTGTTATTTTGTTAGTAATGTTCCTTGGTATGCATATACTTTGTATAAAAAAATTATAAATCGATTAATAATTTCATCATTAAAATCTGGTTGTTGAATAAATGTGTGTATTTTTTTTGAGCATTACAACAACTAGAATTTCATTATTTACTTGAATATAAAATGATTTTAGTATTTACTTTATATCCTTATACTCTTAATATTAATGAAACGAATCTGCGAGTATGAAGCTGGAACTGTTAGCATTTGATAGTTATAGATTTTGAATTTTATCAAGGGTTGCTTTTTTGCACATTATTTGAATATGCACTGTTATTATATGTAATGTTTGTGATAATTGTATTTAGATGAACTTGTTTAGGTCTTGAGGTCACAATATTGATTTGTTTGATGTTGATATTTTTGTTGCATTTGTTATTATGTATAAGTTTAATGTCTTAGTTTAGCTTTTGATTTGCTAGCATTTGTTTGTTTGAAGTCATGAGGTTATGGAGTATGATTTGCCTATCATTTGGCACTTGATCTGAGTATATGTCGTCATTAGATGTAAATTTTTGTTACAACTGTGTTTAGAAGAAGTGTTTTAGGTCGTGAGGTCATGAGATTGATTCATTCAATATAGATCATATTGTTGCATTTGTTATTATTTTCAAATTTAATGTGTTAGTTTAGCTCTTGGTTTGCTAACATTTGTTCTTTTGAATTCATGAGGTTATCGAGCTTGATTTGCCTATCATTTGGCACTTGATATGAATATATGCCGTTATTAGATGTACTTGTTTTGTTATATCTATTTTTAGATAAACTATTTTAGGTCATGAGATTGATTTGTTGAATGTTGATCATTTTGTTGTGTGTGTTATTATTGGTAAGTTTAATGTGTTAGTTTCTTTTGGTTTGCTTACATTTGTTCGTTTGAAGTTATGAGGTTATCGAGCTTGATTTGCCTATCATTTGGCACTTGATCTGATTATTTGCCATTATTAGATGTAGTGTTTTTTTGTTATAGCTGTTTTAGGCTTGGAGGTCACGAGATTGATTTGTCTAATGTTGATCATTTTGTGGTGGTTGTTATTATTTATAAGTCAAATGTGTTTGTTTAGTTATTGATTTGCTAACCTTTGTTCGTCTGAAGTCATGAGGTCATTGAGCTTAATTTGCCTAACACTTGGCACATGATATGATTATATGCCGTTATTAGATGTAATTTTTTTGTTATAACTTTTTTTTGATAAATTGTTTTAGATCGGGAGATCACAAGATCGATTTGTCTAATGTTGATCATTTTGTTGCGGCTATGAATATTTATAACTTCAATGTGTTAGTTTAGCTTTTGATTTGCTACATTTGTTCGTTTGAAGTCATGAGCTTATTGAGCTTGATTTGCCTATCATTTGGCACATAATATGAAAATATGCTGCTGTTACATGTAATTATTTGTTACAACTATTTTAGATAAACAATTTTAGGTTGTGGAGTCACGAGAATTATTTATCCAATGTTGATCATTTGCATAATGTTATTATAGATAAGTTAAATGTGTTGGTTTTACTTTTGATTTGCCAACATTTGTATATTATAACTGTTAATACAAATATCGCCTAAAAACGTTATTTATATTTTATGATATTTGCTAAGTTTTGTTAACGACAAAGTGTAAACTTTAGTTTATAGTAAAACATCATTTTTAGTTTTAAAGTCTTATATAACTAAACTTTATACTTCATATTAAACATAACATTGTTATATTTCTTAATATAGAAAGTATAAACATCACATCATATGCATTTATGGAAAGGTTGAGTGTTTGACTTTCCATAGGACTTCTTACACACTTTGGAAGGATTCCAACTTCATTCATTGTGTGTTTGACTAGAAATAACTTGATGTGACATTACTAGATATGGAAAGATTTCTTGTAAACTTTGACTGTCAGACCTGGCGGAACCCTGGGGGTATACGGGCGGAACCCGTTCTTTGGTTCCGCCGTATCCGCCAGGCTGCTGGTTTGTTTGGGTATAAATACCAAACCACTTGCAAGAAATCCCCCATCACTTAGAGTCATAATTTACACATATACTCTCATCTAACTCAGTAGCTACTCACTTGTGTGATTGTCTTATGTAGAAAGGAAGTTCACAAGTTCATCTAAGAAGTTACAAGTATTCAACTCAACGTTGCAAGACTTGTTAGCTTAGCTTCGTATAAACTTAGTGTAGTTTATACTTCATTTGATTGTGTATATTCAAGAGTGATCGGTTAGTATTTTAGGTCTTAAGATACATAGTGTGACGGGAGTGGTTGTACCCTTGTAAAAGAACTCGACATATAGCTTAGTGTCGGAAATAGTGGATAGGCGACGTTAGGTTGGTTCTACCTTGAACTAGGACCCGGTATCTAGCTTTGTACCGGATAAAGTGTAAGCGACGATTGTAAAGGTTTCTCCACCGGTGAAAGGAGCTTGTTGACTAGTGCTTGAAACTCTCGAGTTGGAAACTCGGGGCGTGGATGTAGGGCAAGGAAAAAGAGTCCTTGTAGCCGAACCACGATAAACAATCGTGTTGTGGTTTGATCGTTTGTTTCTTTATACTCGCTTATTAATTATTGATAATTAATTAAAATCGTTAATTACACGTAAAGCTTTTCAAAGATTAACAAGTTAAAAAGCGGTAAGCTATTCAACGCCCCTTCTAGTTTTCCACAATTGGCATCAAGAGCTACGTTACTCAAGATCTTTAAAATATATTGTATTTTAAAACTTGGATCGATCCATGGATTTTGAAAATTTCAAAGAAGGGCAATCTATTCAAAGGCCACCGCTATTTGAAAAAGAAAACTTCCTTGAATGGAAAAGTAAATTTGAAAACTATGTGAGATCAATTGATCAAGATCTTTGGCACATTATTTCTATTGGTGATTTCAAACCAACAATAACAAGTTTTGAAAATCAAGATGATTATCTTAAATTTGATAAAAACACTAAAGCTAAGATAATGATCTATAAAGCTTTACCGAGGATTGAATATGAAAGAGTGTATTTTTGTCAAACGGCTAATGATATTTGGAAAAATATAATTAACTTTCATCAAGAAATATGTCAAGTCAAAGATGATCAATTTGATCTCACACATGAGTTAGAAGTCTTAGAAAATTAATAGATAGACACTTAGTTGAAGTAAATACATGTGCTACTAGTGTAAATGTTTTAAATGAAGGTATAAGTGAAGATGATTGCTTGTGTCAAGCTCAAAGAGGACTTGCTTACGATTCATGGAATGACACAGATGAAGATGAAGTCAACTATCCGGTTTGTGATTCTCAATTAGATAAAACATCAAGCAAAGTACAATTTGAAACCAAGCACTTTTGCTTTGACACATTTATCCTAGAGTTTCCTATACTGGAAAATGAGTCTAAACTTTTATGCAACATGGACCTAAAAACTATCTTTAACAATGAACATTCAAAATCTCTTGTGAATAATCTTGAAAAAGAGATAATGTTAGAAGATATAATGTCTAGACTTGAAAGTAATGTTGAAATTGATCTAGGATGCAAAATATGTCTAGATTACAAACATGAAATTAAAAGACAAAATAAGAAAGGAAAAATGTTGGCTAAGTTTGAAGAAAGTTCAAAATCTCTTGAAAGATTGTTGAAAAGTCAAAAGTCATTTAGAGATAAAACCGGTTTAGGATTTAACTCAAATGCACCATCAACAAGTAAAAAGCAAGTAAAGTTTGTTGAGCCTAGAAGAGATATTTAGAAGTAACTCCATCTCTAATAGAAGCTTATGATTTAAGGATATCATATTTTATGCTTTTATATGTTTATCTGACCTCCTTGGATTCATGAGTAATTGAGTTTCCAAGCTTTCCTTCAAGACAAGATAAAACGCTTAATGATTATCTTCTTGATAATCCTTCTATGGAACTTAAAAGGTACGCATTATTTCAACTTACCTTTTATTGTCTTTTGTTGTTATCATTAAGATTTATCGTGTGTAGTATTAGGTGTGCATACTCTATGTTGTTCTTTCTTTAGTTAGTTATAACATAGATTAGATTCTCTATGATCAAAGGACATCTACGTTACAATGAATAGGAGATATAAGGTGCTTCAGCTCTTTAAACTTTCAGGAATAGACACGAGAAACTCTTGAGTGAGTCTCACCTAATACTTGTCTACAAGTGAGCTAACTAAGAATCTCCTAAGTGATAAGACAACCAACACTTTTGTGATGCTTGCAAATCTAGTAAATCAAAATATTTCACAAATATTTATAATACAACATCTTTTAACACTATACCTTATGTTTTCAATCGTGTCTTAATTCAATCACTCTTTTAATAAAAATCTCATATAAGACACACAAAGGAAAATAAATCACATTAGGATACATTAGGATGAATGGGAGAAAATGATTTATAAACATCTAGGATTTGCACATCGAAATTAGACCCATAGTCTGATGATGTTGTATCTCTTGGACATCTACACTCATAGTGTTTTAAATAAAGAAACCAAAAGAGTCGAGGTGTTGTTGAATTTAACATTCAACGAAAGACTACCTCCTTCTAAGAAATCATCTTTGGGAGACGATGACTTAGTCGAAAGTCGAACGGTGATAAGACAAGTAAGTTAAGAAAAATAACAAGGAAGATGAACTATTAAAAAGAGAAAATATAGATGTCTAAAAATATAAAAGTCATACACTAACTAGTGTTATAACATTAAGGACAAAAGTTCAAAGTGAAAACAACATCTTTCAATCTTGTGTCAAACATTGAATCAAGTAACATAGACAAAGTCATAAAACTTGAATCGTGGGTCATAGTTGTGATTAAAATAATTTTGATAAAAATAGTTGTTAAACATTAGTTTCTCTACCAAAGAGTTAAACAACAATTGAAACAAAATAGATCTTTCAAAATAGACAAAGAGGATGTAGTGATAATCTATGAAAGACCTTTTGATAACATAAGCAAGCTCCAAAAGCAAGGAATAATCACCCAAAGACATTCCTAGTTATTCACAAGTACACAATGATTAAGTGTTATATGACTTATCAAGAATGAGATTAGTGAATCCGTAGATAAAACTAAACATAGAGAAATGCTTGGAAGTTTACTTGTTCTCACAACAAATAGATCCAACATTATGTTTAGTACTTGTCTATGTGCTCGTCTCAGAGAAGATCCTAAAATAATTCTTTCGGAAGAGATTATTTGGACACATCAGAAGGTACTACACATCTAGGATTATGGTATCCCAAAGGAACGGGAATAGAAACCATAGTGTATGCCAACTAGAATTATGTCGGTAATTAAGTTGATAGAAAAAGCACAAGTGGTACTTGCACTTTTATACTTACTTACCCAATGATTCTTCAAGAAGCTTAAGGCTCTCAAATTAGTATAGGATGGAGAAGCACGTCAACAAGCTCCGTTAGAACAAGCAAACTCGCATCTACAATGGAATTCCTCTTATCAACATTTTCACCCCTTACTTCAACAAAGGAAGCATCGACTTCAACGACAATCCAATCCAATATGTTCTAAATTGACATACTGTGATCCATCATCATCGCCTTGGTAAAAATGTTCATTGAGGAACATCTCAACCAAGAAAGTTTCATACGAAAACTGTATTGTCAACGTTTTCACAAAACCTCTTGAATAAAAATCATTCATTCCTCTTAGACTTAGTTTAGGACTCATGAAACCTAAAACCATAGTTTTGAACATTAGAATAAAAATCACAAAAATCAAAACAAATCTTTTAAGTTTGTCCACTGCAGAACTGGCGGAACCTTGCGACTAGACGGGCGGAACCCCCTTTTTGGTTCCGCCTGGTCCGCCAAGTCTGCAGGTAAATTTTTGTTTAATTTTAAACCAAACACACCCTAATCATAAACCTCAACTCACAAA
>LBNU01018856.1:75623-135234 GCA_014162995.1 Artemisia annua
CCTCTAAGTGATAAAAGAGTCTTCAAAGTTAAGGGCAAGCGTACTCGCTCTCCTTCACCATCATCATCATCATCCGACATGAGCGATAACGAAAATCTTCCTAACTCTAAGCTACCCCCTTTAGACTACCTTCAAGAACTTCCCGCTATTAGCAATGCATCCGAAGAGTTCAAGCAAACCAAAGGAATATTCAAGTGCTTTGGAAGGTACCTAGGAAAGCTCAAGAAGAAGATAGACCGATTGTGAGATGTTTGTTTAAGGAGCGTTTGGCATTATGTAGTTTTTAGAACTTTGTATTAGTTAAGCTATGTGATTTGTGTTGCTATGTACTTCCATACTCTATTATTATCTTCGGACAATGTTGTGTATTAACACTTATGCAGATTGACGACATTTAAGATGTTTGTCAAATTTTCATGCCTATGGAAAATTTCACTAAGATTAGTGAAATTCGCTAGCCCCTGATCAAAGTCTATCGGTAAGAACATCTCTATATCCAAATTTTGCATTTCCCAATCAGATATAGTATAAATTTTATGTTTTATGGATTTTTTGAAAAATTGGATCTCGTCTTGATATCGAAAAATCTAGACTGTCTACTTTTTGGGGTCTGGCGGATCAGGCGGAACCTTAGACAGGGTTCCGCCAGTGCAAAAATCTGGGTAACCCAGTTTTGGCCCAATGGATCAGACGGAACCCTCAGAAGGGTTCCGCCCTTGATGTCGCAGGGTTCCGCCAGACACCTGCAGAAATTTGTTTTTAAATTTCACTCTTTTTAAACACCAAATCATTTTCTTTAGTGAGTAACATCTTTCCTAAACTCCAACAAACACATTAGGAACCTTTTTACTCACTAGAACCAATAGGAAGCATCTTCCCGCCAAAATTCAAATTCAACCATAACTAACTCAAGGAACCCTTAAAAAGGATCCTTGAAATCCTTAGCACATTCTTAACCAAATCACTTCCCATGATCACATAGCATTGAGTGCATAAATTAGTCTTTTACTCCACCCAACCTCATTGGATTGACTTCCAATGACTTGACAAGTTCTTGGAAATCTTCCAAATGATTAGGAACCTTCAAATTTGTATGGAACACATCAAATCCAAACACTCCTTTCCATGACATGTTCTCTCTATAAATTTGACCACCTTAGAACACCCCAAATTCACACCAACACCATTACTTCTCTCAATCCCAAAATTCTAGTTAACCAAAGATTTGAGATGACTAAATCCAACACCTCATCCGAATCATCAAGATCCATTAGAAAAACCGCTAGGATTAGTGAAAAACCTTGTTGCTTCAACGAAACCATCAAACCAAGCTCATCATCATCAAGTGATTCATCTCTTAACATTTCTTCACCTATCCAAGATATCCTAAACCTTGCTACTCCAACACCATCCTCAACACCTTGCAATACCAACGTGATCGCTATACAAGATTTGCTCAATCTTGCTACTCCAACACCCTCTCCAAAGCATTTCATTACCAACATAGCCACTATTCCGCCACCAACTAGAACATCAAGTGATTCAACATCACCTTCGCAACAAACTCAACCATCAAAAACTCCATCACCCCAATCACCAACACTTACACCAATGGAACTTTTCCATACACCACCAACATCACCACTACCCTATTTGGAAACTCTAGAAGACCTATCACCTAGATCATCAAACCCTCCATCATTGTCACTCTTTGACACCATTGCCCAAATGGAAACCCAACAACAACCAATGATTCAACCAAATGAGTCATTGGATCATGAACCTCATCAACCATCATTGATAGAGAGTTTGGCTTACCGCTATGCTAGACCCTCAATCTTTCCACAAGATCAAGGTCATACACAACCACAATCATTTGTGTTTCACCCCATTTACAAATACATTCATGGTCCTCTTGACGGAGAACCAAGCTTCCGCCATTATGCTCAACAACAACAACCACCACAAGAGCCTTCCCAACACTTTGATTCAATATTTCCTTCTCATGAGGAAATAAATGCATCCGTATGGGCCACATCTCCAAACTCATCGAGTATAGGAAATAAAAACACCTCTCAACCATCCACGTTTGCTCCATCAAGCACAAGTAATCCACCACCAACAAATGAAATCCCTCTTCCACCAAACTTTCCCCGCCATGATTGCGGACATTGTGAGAGAACCGCTCACATTAGTGAAGGGTGTCAAAGGAACATCCGTGAGCTAACCTATGAAATGAGGTTTACTCTAAACCACATTTTGGAACGTCTAAATGTCATGTCTCACCAACCTCATGTTTAGTCCATCATTGAGTAATCCAATGATATTAGGATCTCATCCATAGTAGCACAAATAAACCACTAGTATTCCACCACCATCATTTTCAAAATAAAACCCGTTTCATCCTTCAACACTCGCTCTCATCATCACCAACCTTAGAACATGTTTTAGGTGGATGTTTCTCATTAACGAATGCGATGTTTTTCTTTAATAGAAGTAGGTTTTTATGTTCTTAGTTTCTTTTTATTTTTTTATTTTTAGAAGTAGGATGTTATCCACCTCATTTCTTGTCTTTGACTTTCTAAAAGTCAAATTTTACATGAAATGAATTTCATTCTACTATGAAGTATGGATTGTTTATTGACCACTTAGGTATTGTGATTGTACTATACCTTGCTATGGTAACATATTTATCTTGCGTTTTAGACACTAACTTTCTCTTGTAGGATCACAATCCATGTATTCCTTCCTTGTTACTCCAATTTAGGGGAGTAATATTCAAGGGGGAGCATGGGAAGTGCATTATTCCGCCTCGCAACTCCTCCGACAAGAAGGGTTTTCATGACTTGTTCTACACTTGTCTTGTGCGGAAACTAACCTTTTTCTTTGTAGGTTCAAAATCCATGTCTTCTACCTTGGCACTCCATTTAGGGGGAGTATTGTCCAAGGGGGAGCACTTTTGTCATTCCGCTTCGCAACTCTTCTTTTTGTTTCGACAAAAAGGGGGAGAATTTATATTAAACTTGTTCTCATCCCCAACTCTTGCATATCACATTATTTTAGTAAAACAAGTTTTAATACAAACTTTATAAGACTTAACACTAAAACTAGTGGCTTACTTATAAATAAAGTTTATATTTTGTCATCAACAAAAAGGGGGAGATTGTTAATACAAATATCACCTAAAAACGTTATTTATATTTTATGATCTTTGCTAAGTTTTGTTAACGACAAAGTGTAAACTTTAGTTTATAGTAAAACATCATTTTTAGTTTTAAAGTCTTATATAACTAAACTTTATACTTCATATTAAACATAACATTGTTATATTTCTTAATATAGAAAGTATAAACATCACATCATATGCATTTATGGAAAGGTTGAGTGTTTGACTTTCCATAGGACTTCTTACACACTTTGGAAGGATTCCAACTTCATTCATTGTGTGTTTGACTAGAAATAACTTGATGTGACATTGCTAGATATGGAAAGATTTCTTGTAAGCTTTGACTGTCAGACCTGGCGGAACCCTGGGGGTATACGGGCGGAACCCGTTCTTTGGTTCCGCCGTATCCGCCAGGCTGCTGGTTTGTTTGGGTATAAATACCAAACCACTTGCAAGAAATCCCCCATCACTTAGAGTCATAATTTACACATATACTCTCATCTAACTCAGTAGCTACTCACTTGTGTGATTGTCTTATGTAGAAAGGAAGTTCACAAGTTCATCTAAGAAGTTACAAGTATTCAACTCAACGTTGCAAGACTTGCTAGCTTAGCTTCGTATAAACTTAGTGTAGTTTATACTTCATTTGATTGTGTATATTCAAGAGTGATCGGTTAGTATTTTAGGTCTTAAGATACATAGTGTGATGGGAGTGGTTGTACCCTTGTAAAAGAACTCGACATCTAGCTTAGTGTCGGAAATAGTGGATAGGCGACGTTAGGTTGGTTCTACCTTGAACTAGGACCCGGTATCTAACTTTGTACCGGATAAGTGTAAGTGACGATTGTAAAGGTTTCTCCACCGGTGAAAGGAGCTTTGACTAGTGCTTGAAACTCTCGAGTTGGAAACTCGGGGCATGGATGTAGGGCAAGGAAAAAGAGTCCTTGTAGCCGAACCACGATAAACAATCGTGTTGTGGTTTGATCGTTTCTTTCTTTATACTCGCTTATTAATTATTGATAATTAATTAAAATCGTTAATTACACGTAAAGCTTTTCAAAGTTTAACAAGTTAAAAAGCGGTAAACTATTCAACCCTCCTTCTAGTTTTCCACAATAACATTTGTTCATTTTGTTGCGTTTGTTTATTGTGGTAACTTAACTTATGATTTGATAAAGCTATAACATATTATCATGGGATAATTCCCAAAATGACCAAGTTGCTCAATCGATGGGTTTTTTGATCTTGGATTTGAAAATTCTCGTTTTGACCAAGGTGGCCCGGTTGCCCAAAACGTGTCGCCCTCATAGGACGTCAATTGTCCCAAGTTACCCAAATTTGTCTGAGTTGCCCAAAATTTGTCATGGGTTGCCCAACAGTTTGCCACTTGGCGTCTCATGGGGGTAACACCTTTTGGGCAACCAGCCACCTTGGTCAAAACGAGAATTTTCAAATCCAAGATCAAAAAAGCCCATCGATTGAGCAACTTGGTCATTTTTGGAACTATCCCTATTATCATTTATGCTTGTGAGGTTTTTGAACTTGATTGCCTAGACTTTATTGTGTTTGTTAAACTTATGAATTGCTGATATTGTAACTTATGTAAACATCATACAATATATAACAAGGTTTTTAGCTCGCGCATTGCGTCTGAGTGCTAGTACACGATAGTGTTGCGACTGTTGGATCTGTAAACAATAATATTGTAAACACCGGAACTATCAAAATTTTTCTCTTAACATATATTACACTTCCATTTGCGACCTACCTTAATAAATTGGCATTTCCGAAACATTTTTTTTCAAAAAAAGCGTGTTGCAACGGAGCATTCATATCTGTTAGTGTCTTATATCAGCAGACAAAAAAATAAGCCACCGAATGCTACACAAAATAGAGCTTATAAAAACTTCGAGCTGAAAATTCAAAACCCACATGTTTCTTTATAAATTGCACAAGAAATTATTGGCTAGAAATTGTTTCATTTTATAGATAAACGACAGGTTGGAAAGATGAATGAGTTGAGTTTTTTTAGAAAGAGAATATGGGTTAGATGTTAAAAGGGAGTCACAACGATACTCACAATAACGATCCAAGTTAAACTGGACAATAAAGTATAATAAACTATAATCTTTGGAGTATTCAAAGGCTTATTTTCTTTCTAACTGATAAGTATTTCAAGTCTTTGAGGTGTGATGCCTTGGTTGATGCGGAGTATAACTATCCATGCAAAATATCGGTTCTAGTACTATTGATAACAAATTTTAATTGGATATTGCCTCCTTTGAAAAATCAACTGTAAGTTGGGGTTGATAGAAAAGATGAATGAAATGGTTTTTTTATATAGGGAACATGAATAAGATGTTTTGAATTTATATAACGGGAGATTTTTAGTTTTGGATAAAAAGTGGAATCCAGATGTAGATAGAGCAACACTCCAAGGTAAACACGTGTCAAGTTATTATATTGGACTCTAAGTGGAAGATAAAGGGGTAAATAAGTATCAAGTTATTGGAGTTCAACTGGAAGATGGGGGTGGAATTGTACATAAATGAAGACTTTAAGGAAAATACGTGTCAAATTATTGGAGTCTGGGAGGAAAACAGAGATGGACATAAACCTCCCGTATCCAATTTTTTTTATTATTTAATTAACAAAAACCAACTTAACCAAAGTGAAAGAAATAGGATGTTCCTTCCATCACATAAAAATATACGTAAACATTAAACCTAATATTACCGTACACTAATACTCGATGCATATGTAATATGTTTATGAAAATCACATATTATATTAAACAATAAAGCAAGTTGAATCAACAATCAATAATCACATAAAATATGAAACTGAATATCTTTAGCAAAAATCTCAATTGTTCCTTCCTAAATTACCTAATCACAAAAATTGGATATCTTTAGCAAAAATCTCAACGGTTGCTTCCTAAATCCCCTAGTCACAAAATAGTTAAGCATGTCAAAAAAGGTAATTTAAAAGAGTACTTATGAGAATATTTGGAGTGGAAATCATCGACCGAAAAACAATTCGATATTGTCATCTCCATTATTGCATCCAAATTCACTATATTCAAATTCTTTTAAACCTTCTAACCTCGGTAACTCATTATCAGTGTCATAAATATACATTTGTAGGAATCTTGGATTTTCACCATCTAATGGACATAATGATCCCATCTAATGCACTTCTGCACTGCCTAACTTTCTTAGCCTCATTAGGCGCCACTTCAATTTCAACACCTAAATTTTGATCGTCGGAGAAGTTTTCCGGATCATGCAAAGCTTGAGAGGTTCCTGTCAAAACCATATATCAATTCACGTTAGCTTCCTTAATACCTAAAATCAGTAAGTGCCATAAGAAGACTATCATGTAACTTCATCTTCAGCATCTATCCTAGAAGGTGAACACTAAAAGGGAAACCAAATCAATGCAGCAAAGCATCCATCGTAAAAATTAGACATACAAAAACAGCCCACGGATCAGACAACACAACACTCCAAATGCACCAACAAACCAAAAAGCGGCAAAAGCAAAGCGCCAACAAGCTTGGAAAAAAATCAAATCGTCCAAATGCTGGTTACACCTTCCCAACCAAAAACCACATTTTGGAAGGAGAAAAAAATGCCTAAACATTTGTATAACTTAAAAGCACTCTAAAGGAACCCATGGAACTGTTCACACCATTAAACACTTATTTTACACGGTAGAAAAATAGCTCGAACCACTTAAGATGTTGAAGTTTGTGGATAAATATTAATAGTCGTATGTCTAGTATCGAACTTGAGACCGCGGGATTGCACACTTTACGTATGAGAATTAAAGTTTAATAATTTAATATAAAATGTTGTATTTAATTATTAATCACACAAAACATATAATGAATGTTAGTAATTAATGAAAATTGACTAACGTACAAAGATAAAGGACCATGGATAAAAAATAGAGAACCCTTAAATCTCCGCCGGATAAAGGAGCTTGTTGATAGTGCTTGAAACTCTCGAGTTGGATACTCGGGGCGTGGACGTAGGGTAAGGACAAAAGAGGTCCTTGTAGTCGAACCACGATAAACTATCGTGTTGTGGTTTGATTGTTCTTTCTTTATCTTTGCATATATTTATATTGTGTTTGATATATCTTCAAAACTAAATCTTTGTTTACACGAAAGTTTCAATAAGATTTTAAAAGATAATCAACGCTAAAAAGAGGTAAACTATTCAACCCCCCTTCTAGTTTTTCACAGAATTAAATAACAAAACTAAGAAGGAAAGTTTGACTTTTCTTTTATTCCTTTTTTGTTTCATTCGGTGGTAAAAATAAAAAGGGTTTGATTGCTTTGTTTGTTTGACGCAAGCAGACAAGAAACAAGTGTCAAACTTGTTTAATCATTCGTGCATATCTTTTGTGCATATCTTTTAAATATTGAAAAGATTTTATGTAAATCTTTTAAATTTGGTAAACACGATTTTACCTATAGCCGCACTAAGTCCGCACGATCGGACCTACTTTATCTTTTAGCCGCGAACAACGCAGTCACGATAAATCTACCCGCGTTAGGCCATGCGTTCAGACATCTTCGCAGATTGGCGCCATGAGCGCACTGTTACATACAGGCACCACGATGCTAGTCAATCGCCATGAGCGCACGCAGACAAAAGCCGTGGTCAACTGCGATCATCCTCAAACGTTAGAGTCTATGCGGTCACGATACATCTATCTGCGTCTGTGCGTGAAAAAAAACTATTAGTCGCGGTCACGGTACATCCATCCGCGCCATTGTTTTTATCATAATAAAACAGAAAGAAATCAATTAATCACCATGAGCGCACTGCGTTCGCAGATTAGCTACGCGCTACTTTTTTTTATGTAGTTGTAAAACCTCACGCTAGGTGTAATTCGCACTACTACTTCTCTTATATGCTATGTGCTATACTATGCTTCACGCTATTTATCTTTTACTTCATTAAGTTTTATATGTTGCGATTCGCGGCATATACTTTTAATATTTGCGTTAAGTGTTTTTCAGGATTTGAATAACTCAGTTTAATGCTCCTATAAGAGTAGCACCATCAAACTTGGGGGGCTACCAGGGTATATAATACCACTGTTTTCGTACGCGTCACGCAGGTATATTTGGAAGCAGATCGTACGTAAGAGGTATTGCNATGTTGCGATTCGCGGCATATACTTTTAATATTTGCGTTAAGTGTTTTTCAGGATTTGAATAACTCAGTTTAATGCTCCTATAAGAGTAGCACCATCAAACTTGGGGGGCTACCAGGGTATATAATACCACTGTTTTCGTACGCGTCACGCAGGTATATTTGGAAGCAGATCGTACGTAAGAGGTATTGCAAGCCCGATACAAAGACGGATTTAAATATTCGCACCATCTTGCCGCAGGGGAGACGTCCTCTGTCGCTTGTAAAGGTGGATGTAATGTTCGCGCACAGCGCGCACTTTTGACGCGCACAGCGCGTATTTTTGTCCAGGACAACGCGCACTTTTGTCGCGCACCGCGCGCACTTTTGTCGCGGACAACGCGCACCTTTGCCACAGAAGCATGTCTTCTGTCGCACCATGTTGCATCGCTACTGGTACAAAAGGTGCACCCTTACCTAGGATGCAGCATACGAGATCCACCTTCACCATTGTGAGACAATCACAATCGCAATCCCAGTGCGCACTGTCGCATGTGGGTTGCGCAGTATGATCCGTCCCATATGCACACAAGTTGAGCACACATGGGTCATGCCGTCATGATTGATTGCGCCTACGCGGCTATGAACAGAACTTAAGTCTAGCATAACATAGCCATGCACTATGTCACACTAGACTTGGGANCGCAATCCCAGTGCGCACTGTCGCATGTGGGTTGCGCAGTATGATCCGTCCCATATGCACACAAGTTGAGCACACATGGGTCATGCCGTCATGATTGATTGCGCCTACGCGGCTATGAACAGAACTTAAGTCTAGCATAACATAGCCATGCACTATGTCACACTAGACTTGGGAGGCTTGTGGATGTATAGTCTGGAATGGGCCTGGCTCGGCAGACAGCGGCCCACTCTACGCCTAAACCCTAATCCATGCCTTATAAATATAGGGCTGGGATTCCATTCACAACAGAATACAACAGGTTACCCTAAACCTAATTCTTAAGCCATATCGCACCGATACTAACTTGACCGTCGGAGGTGGATCCCGGGGCTACGGCCTCGGGTCCACTCCTAACGGGTTCTCTTGTTGACAGGTCTACTCAGGGCTCGAGAAGACGACTAACGGCCCAAGGAGAGTCGTTGAATCAAGCCCGCGCCAGATTATGCATCAACAATTGATTTGTTTGATGTTGATCTTTTTGTTGCATTTGTTATTATGTATAAATTTAATGTCTTAGTTTAGCTTTTGATTTGCTAGCATTTGTTTGTTTGAAGTCATGAGGTTATCGAGTATGATTTGCCTATCATTTGGCACTTGATCTGAATATATGTCGTCATTAAATGTAAATTTTTGTTACAACTGTGTTTAGAAGAAGTGTTTTAGGTCATGAGGTCATGAGATTGATTCATTCAACATAGATCATATTGTTACATTTGTTATTATTTTCAAATTTAATGTGTTAGTTTAGCTCTTGATTTGCTAACATTTGTTCGTTTGAATTCATGAGGTTATCGAGCTTGATTTGCCTATCATTTGGAACTTGATATGAATATATGCCGTTATTAGATGTACTTGTTTTGTTATATCTATTTTTAGATAAACTATTTTAGGTCATGAGGTCATGAGATTGATTTGTTGAATGTTGATCATTTTGTTGCGTGTGTTATTATTCGTAAGTTTAATTTGTTAGTTTCTCTTGGTTTGCTTACATTTGTTCGTTTGAAGTCATGAGGTTACCGAGCTTGATTTGCCTATCATTTGGCACTTGATCTGATTATTTGCCATTATTAGATGTAGTGTTTTTTTTGTTATAACTGTTTTAGGCCGGGAGGTCACGGGATTGATTTGTCTAATGTTGATCATGTTGTGGCGGTTGTTATTATTTATAAGTCCAATGTGTTTGTTTAGATTTTGATTTGCTAACATTTGTTCATTTGAAGTCATGAGGTTATTGAGCTTGATTTGCCTAACACTTGGCACATGATCTGATTATATGCCGTTATTAGATGTAATTTTTTTGTTAGAACTTTTTTTTGATAAATTGTTTTAGGTCGGGAGATCACAAGATTGATCTGTCTAATGTTGATCATTTTGTTACGGCTGTGAATATTTATAAGTTCAATGTGTTAGTTTAGCTTTTGATTTGCAACATTTGTTCGTTTGAAGTCATGAGCTTATTGAGCTTGATTTGCCTATCATTTGGCACATAATATGAAAATATGCCACTGTTACATGTAATTATTTGTTACAACTATTTTAGATAAACAATTTTAGGTTGTGGAGTCATGAGAACTATTTATCCAATGTTGATCATTTGCCTAACGTTATTATAGATAAGTTAAATTTGTTGGTTTTACTTTTGATTTGCCAACATTTGTACATTATAACATTTGTTCATTTTGTTGCGTTAGTTTATTGTGGTAACTTAACTTATGATTTGATAAAGCTATAACATATTATCATTTATGCTCGTGAGGTTTTTGAACTTGATTGCCTAGACTTTATTTTGTTTGTTAAACTTATGAATTGCTGATATTGTAACTTATGTGAACATCATACATTATATAACAAGGTTTTTAGCTCGCGCGTTGCGGCTGAGTGCTAGTACACGACAGTGTTGCAACTGTTGGATCTTTAAACAATAATATTATAAACACCGGAACTGTCAAATTTTTTCTCTTAACATATATCACACTTCCATTTGCGACCTACCTTAATAAACTGGCATTTCCAAAACATTTTTTCAAAAAAAAGCGTGTTGCAGCGGAGCATTCATATTTGTTAGTGTCTTATATCAGCAGACAAGAAAATAAGCCACCGAATGCTACACAAAATACAGCTAAAAACTTCGAGCTGAAAATTCAAAACACAAATGTTTCTTTATAAATTGCATAAGAAATTATTGGCTAGAAATTGTTTCATTTTATAGATAAACGGAAGGTTGGAAGGATGAATTAGTTGAGTTCTTTTAGAAAGAGAATATGAGTTAAAAGGAGTCGCAACGATACTCATAATAATGATCCAAGTTAAACTGGACAATAAAGTATAATAAACTATAATCTTTGGAGTATTCAAAGGCTTATTTTCTTTCTGACTGATAAGTATTTCAAGTCTTTGAGGTGTGTTGTCTTGGTTGATGCGGAGTATAACTATCCATGCAAAATATCGGTTCTAATAGATATGTCTCAGTTTTATCAAGATGCCACTATTGATAACAAATTTTAATTGGATATTGCCTCCTTTGAAAAATCAACTATAAGCTGGGTTTGATAAAAAAGATGAATAAAATGGTTTTTTTTATATAGAGGGAACATGAATAAGATGTTTTGAAATTATATAACGGGAGATTTTTAGTTTTGGAGAAAAAGTGGAATCCAGATGTAGATAGAGGGACACTCCAAGGTAAACACGTGTCAAGTTATTATATTGGACTCTAAGTGGAAGATGGAGAGGTAAACAAATATCAAATTATTGGAGTCCAACTGAAAGATGGGGTGGAATTGTACATAAATGAAGACTTTAATGAAAATACGTGTCAAATTATTGGAGTCTGGGAGGAAAAAAGAGATGGACATAAACCTCCCGTATCCCATTTTTTATTATTTAATTAACAAAAACCAACTTAACTAAAGTGAAAGAAATAGGATGTTCCTTCCATCACATAAAAATATACGTAAACATTAAACCTAACATTACCGTATACTAATACTCGATGCATATGTTTATGAAAATCACATATTATATTAAACAATAAAGCAAGTTGAATCAACAATCAATAATCACATAACATATGAAACTGAATATCTTTAGCAAAAATCTCAATTATTGCTTCCTAAATTACCTAATCACAAAAACTGGATATCTTTAGCAAAAATCTCAACGGTTGCTTCCTAAATCCCCTAGTCACAAAATAGTTAAGCATGTCAAAGAAGGTAATTTAAAAGAGTACTTATGAGAATATTTGGAGTGGAAATCATCGACTGAAAAATAATTCGATATTGTCATCTCCATTATGGTATCCAACTCCACTATATTCAAATTCTTTTAAACCTTCTAACCCCAGTAACTCATTATCAGTGTCATAAATATACATTTGTAAGAATCTTGGATTTTCACCATCTGATGGACATAATGATCCCATCCAATGCACTTCTGCACTACCTAACTTTCTTAGCCTCATTAGGCGCCACTTCAATTTCAACATCTAAATTTTGATCGTCGGAGAAGTTTTCTGATCATGCAGAGCTTGAGAGATTCCTAACAAAACCATATATCAATTCACATTAGCTTCCTTAATACCTAATATCAGTAAGTGCCATAAGAAGACTATCATGTAAGTTCATCTTCAGCATCTATCCTAAAAGGTGAACACTAAAAGGGAAACCAAATCAATGCAGCAAAGCATCCATCGTAAAAATTAGACATACAAAAACAGCCCACGGATCAGCCAACATAACACTCCAAATGTACCAACAAACCAAAAAGCCGCAAAAGCAAAGCACCAACAAGCTTGGAAAAAAAAATCAAATCGTCCAAATGCTGGTTACACCTTCCCAACCAAAAACCACATTTTGGAAGGAGAGAAAAATGCCTAAACATTCGTATAACTTAAAAGCACTCTAAAGGAACTCATGGAACTGTTCACACCATTAAACACTTATTTTACACAGTAGAAAAATAGCTCGAACCACTTAAGAGAGATGCAGTTATCACAACAACATATATATAGCATATAATGACTACATATCAAATATAGAAGATATCACGAAAGACCTACAACAACAGATAACCACTTAAGAGAGTCGCAGTTATCACAACAACATAGATATAGCCTATAATGACCACATATCAAACTATAGAGGGTATCATGAAAGACCTACAACAACAGATTACACACAGTGCATAAAACAACCACCCATAATCACATCTCAAAATGTAAAAGATACCGAGATCATAAACAATCAAAAATACATATATTGCCTACTTAGTTTCGGTAGTGTAAACTATGATCATTACATAACACCATTACCTGCCTGCATCAAACATGTATGCCAAAGATATTTGGTCGTGCCATGAATAAAACTCGCGTAGTAACATTATCATCAGCAAGCTGAAAACATGAATTAATACATAAGAACATACCCCTAATGAGTTATGATATCGAAAAACACTTTGAAGAACATTAGACGCAAAAGACGATAACATTTGTGTTTTGTCTTTTCAGACCAACCTTAAATTTCCATAATAGACATACAAAATTTTCCAAGAGATAAACGATAAGTTTCTTGGCCAATTTGTAAATATTCGTCAAGAGTGGCATGAATGGCGCCATATGCTAATTGATGAATTGCGGAGGCGCACTTCATCAACGGAGAAATGCCTTGTCTTTCGTTACAATCAGTATAATTACCAAAGAATGCAGAATGAAGACTTACTTTTTCAACTATCCAGGTGAATAGCCATCTACTCATTCAGAATCTTTCCTCAAAAGTTTCTTCTGAAAACATCAGATTCACACTAAAATAGGCTTGGACTAAACGATCATGAGCAACATAACGATCTCGACTTATGGTGGTTCTCCTCAATTGATTTGCTTGTCGTCTATTCATAATAAACGATAACGCACTCCTAAAAAACCTCATATCCCGACTAATAACTTCTTTTTCTTGTGNATTCATAATAAACGACGACGCACTTCTAAAAAACCTCATGTCCCGACTAATAACTTCTTTTCCTTAGTCTGTGAACATTATTGTTTCGGAATTTATATCCATAATAAGTATTGTTTTAGTTGTGTAAGATTAAGTTTGAAGTTATGTAAAGAATGATGAGTTAGGAGGGTATTTATAGGTAAAAAAATGGTAAAGTTCTTTTTTTTTTTTTTTTTTTTTTTTAAATTATGATTATTATTATTTTTAATAAGTATCGTTATATAAAACTGGGGGTGGGTGGGTTGAGGGGAAGGATCTCCCCTTTCATCGCCTGGTTTGATGGTCATCACGCGTCACAAGGAGCCGACCCAACAAAGTAGCGTGCGACATTTGCTCCCCACACACTCTCCCAAGTGATTGTTGGAACTAGCCGGGGGTGTTTCTTTTTCTTGTTAAATGGTCTTAATGCTAAAGCAAGTGGGACCAAGTAATATATTAATATTATTTTTTTGTTAAATACTCCATATCTAAAAAGCAAAGAAAACTAACTCCTTCCCATTAAGACACAACAAGAGGCAATGGGGCACACTTACCTTTAAATCCACTTATTCCAAAAAGAAAAAGAAACAAGGCCAATATAACATCAAATCAACATCTTTCACTTGTAATAATACCTTGAAAAACTTACCATCAATTAATTCATAGTGAGGTTACTCATTAAAAAAAAATTTTACAAAACAAGCAAAACAACAACAATAAAAATATAAAATAATATTAAATCCACCAATTCTTCTTCTTCTCCTTGTTTGAGAGTACGAGAATCTAGAATGTTTGATTAACCCAATTTTATAAATCCAAACACTCACTCACTCAAGATTCATCCTCCTTTGTTTTCATACGAGGATCTTTCTTCCTTCTTCATCAACTGCATGTTCCAACAACAACAACAACAACATAAGACTATATAATGTTTCAGGGTTTTGTTTCTTGTTGGTGAGCTGTTTTTTTTCATTTGTTTCTGATGATTGCGTTTGATTCACATTGTGGGTATCTTGTAAATGTTATTAGAATCATATGTTTTGTATGTTTCTTGTGTAAAGTAGTCATCTTTATTGATTTTAACGAAAAGGGGTTTTGATTTTAAGAATAGTTGTGTGAATCTTGATTGAAATAATGGGGTCTAACGGGCCGAAATCGGATGCAATAGCGAGGCAAAACTCGATGTATAACTTGACTTTAGATGAGGTGCAAAATCAGTTAGGTGATTTAGGAAAGCCGTTAAGTAGTATGAATCTTGATGAGCTTTTAAAGAGTGTGTGGACTGCTGAAGGTGAGTTAAATGCTCAGCCTGTGTCGGGTTCGTCTTTAGGTAGGCAGTCGAGTATTGGTTTGTCTCAGGATTTGAGGAAGCGGACGGTTGATGAGGTGTGGCAGGATATTCAGCAAGGTCATAAGAAGAGTGATGGTGTTACGAGTAGTAATGATAATAGTGGTGGTGTTGAGAAGAAGGGTAGTGGTCGGGATAGACAACAGACGTTAGGTGAGATGACTTTGGAGGATTTCTTGGTTAAGGCAGGGATTGTTGCGGGGTCGTCTCCTGGTAAAAAGAATGTGGAGTCAAATGTGTCGAATCAACAGATTGTGAATCATCAACCAGCACCGTGGATGCAGTATCCGGTCGCGCCAATTCAGCAGCAACATATGTATATGACGGGACATCATCCAGCTCAACAACCTTTGCCTATTGGCGCGAACACAATGATGGAAATTGGTTATCCGGAGACGCAAATGACAATGTCCCCTTCTATGATGCATAATTTATCTTCGGATACGCAGACTCCTGGACGGAAAAGAGTTGCATCTGGTGATGTGGTGGAGAGGACTGTCGAAAGGAGGCAAAAGCGGATGATAAAAAATAGAGAATCTGCTGCGCGTTCACGGGCAAGAAAACAGGTAAAATTTACAAGTTTTGACTTTTACTCCAGTTAGGTATTTAAACAAGTTATAAAAGACTTGTTTTTTAAACAGGCTTACACCCATGAATTGGAGAACAAAATATCACGCTTGGAAGAGGAAAACGAAAGACTTAAAAGACAGAAGGTACCCTTTCTTTCCGACACTCTTTTTTTCTACTTTGTGATGCTTAATTGTTCTATATTTACTTTTTACAAAATAAAGTTATCTCAAATTCTTAAAGATTGTTCTATAGAATGCATGTGTCCTAAGGCTGCAAGTAAAGATACCACATGCTGTTGGCTTTTTTTTTTTTTTTTCTAACTGTTACACACATGGAAAACCTTGCTTTGGTTATCTTTATTCCTGAATGTTTGGTTTAAGCTTATCTTTTTGTGTTAGAGTTTCAATTAAAAGTTTACCAATGTCTTTAAGATATATACATTTCCGCTCCCTTAGGTAATCGAGTAATGTGTCTTTTGATCTTTCACTAGGCAACATTTGCTCAGTGACTCGTTTATTTTTGTTTCTAGCTTGTTGTTTTTATTATATTCACTTTTATACCCTTCATAGAAGCAAGCTTTAATTTGACAAGAATATAAGTCATATTATCTTCGTATAATTCCAAAAAAAGTTATTTGTTAAACCTGAAATATGCAGCTTTATTAAGAGAAGATTCTTTACAATGTCTAGATTGAGTGTGATTGGTTTTGTGAAATCACTAGTTTAGCTGAGCTAACCTTGTGCACTCTGATTTTCTTTGAGTTGATCCAATATTCCACTTGAGCCTTATGAGCTTTGGTGCCAGTTAACGAACCACTTGATAACTCGTTAATTTGACTCGTCTATCGTCACTATTATAAGTATTAAGCTCCTTTGAATGTGTTTTCTACTTCTCTTGCTGTTTCTTCTACCATCTAATTATCCTATATATACAATTATATGGATGATAAATTATTGTTCATAAGCATTTTTACTAACACCCTTTAAACAATTTTATAGATACCTCTGAACTTTGAGTGACTTAGTAAGTTTTTATAAAATGAAACAGATTAAATTTTAACTCTTACTATTTATTAATGACAAACATGATTATCTTATTTTAACTCTTATTAAAACAAAAAGAGATATCAAATTATAAAAGGTTTAGCAATAAAAATATGTTTTAAATACGATCAAAATAAGGCTAATATTACAATAGTTATAATATTTTTACGATTTTGTAATAAAACAATTTATAAAAATATAATAGGTTATTTTATAAGCTTTTTATAAATGGTGAGTATTTTTGTTAGTATGTTGGTTTAGATGTCATCTTAATGTGTCGTTCTTTCTATACTATTTATTATAAAAGTAAATTGTTGCTGTAAAATGTTAAAACCTTTATACTCTTAAATAATAAATGAAAGTGTATATAAAAATATTTTATAACTTTCATATTGTAAGTTTTTCAAATTATGATCAAATGAGGTCAATTTTGTGTTTTCTCAATTTTTGCATGATTTTATAATACGTAAATATAATAAATACCGAAGAGACTAATATATACCAAAAAGAGTAGGTAGTTTGTCACGTCTTCTTTTAATAAATATATAATTATTTATCTTTCAATAGCAAAAATTTACAAANTTCTTTTCTGTTTCTTCTTCTTTATAATAATTATCAAACCCTAGACGATTTGGTTAATTATGACTTGGTGATTAATTGGTATGACTTTTTGTAACCTTAGAAACAATTTGATAAAGATTTGAATATAGGATTTACTTATGAAAATTGTTCAATTAATCAAAATCTCTTGTTTCGTTGGTAAAGTTACATAAGTTGTAGTAAATCATTATCAGGTTGCAATTTTTGACTTGGTGATTTGTCTCTTCAACTATGTACGATTTTTGTATTAAATGTTGAGTGTCGAGTTCGTAATCATTTTATTCATTTAACTAAATATAGATTATACATGAGAAAATCATACAGTAATTAGCTTGATAAATCTTTTCTAATTGTATACAGTCGACTAGTTCTAGGTAGCTAAAGAGTATATTGTCTGGGTTTTTAACTTTTTGTGTTATTCGATCTGTTTTGTTAATTGCTGGTAACCAATATCAAGATTGGGTTGTTTGTGATTATCCAGTACTAGCGTAACTTTTTCTTTATTGTGTGTTAACTGCAAAAGACAATGTTCCTAAGACTATATAGTCTTGCTACATAATTTGTATTATTTTCAAATATTACTTTTATATAATAATAATAATAAAAAGAAAATGTTAACATAAAAAAAGTTATAAAAAAAAGAAAGTCAAATAATCTTCATTCTCGGTAGTATCAAACACAGGAATCGATTATTTGGTCAATTCAGTCACTCTATTCCCTACTCTTCCCAAACAGTGAAATTACTTCTTTTTTTTCTGGAGCCATTCTCTTTCTTTACGATTCCATTCTTTATTGCATTCTCATTCTATGTCATTCAATCGTACCAAACGTCCCCTAATATCTTTACGATTTTGTAATACACAAAACAATTTATAAAAATATAATAGGTTATTTTATAAGCTTTTTATAAATGGTGAGTATTTTTGTTAGTATGTTGGTTTAGATGTCATCTTAATGCATCGTTCTTTCTATACTATTTATTATAAAAGTAAATTGTTGCTGTAAAATGTTAAAACCTTTATACTCTTAAATAATAAATGAAAGTGTATATAAAAATATTTTATAACTTTCATATTGTAAGTTTTTCAAATTATGATCAAATGAGGTCAATTTTGTGTTTTCTCAATTTTTGCATGATTTTATAATACGTAAATATAATAAATACCGAAGAGACTAATATATACCAAAAAGAGTAGGTAGTTTGTCACGTCTTCTTTTAATAAATATATAATTATTTATCTTTCAATAGCAAAAATTTACAAACAAGAAGAAGTATGAAAATCCGCAGCAATGCCGGCTATCAATTAATCTCGTTGTAAATATGCACATAGAAAGTTCTACTTGTAGTTTCAGCTAGTCCAAAACTATAGGAAAAACAGTTGACCTGATTTATGCGAAGATACTATTCTAACAATATAAGGTATTCCATATCATCATTTAAACTCTCAAGTCTCAGACGTCTTGGAAGATGAAATATGGGAATAAAAATATTTAGTTGCTGATGATTATCTTCATCATGTATTACTGTTTCCTTTAGATCCTCTGATTGATGATGGATTGAAAGTACTTGCAAATTACTATTTTCTTTGAGCAAAAGCAATCTTGCTTAGGCGACATGATATTGGTTATCATTCTCAGAATCTCAGGAGATCCCAGTGGTTCTTTGATGTGAAGCCCAAAAGAACCTAATTTGTTGTTTGTCTTTCCAACTTATTTTGGCTCGTAAAATGTATCAATAGTCAGTTTGGGAAACCCGAATTCCATCAGCTTAGTTCTTTGGAGATCGTAAGAAAACTATTGTTAATCCTAGTGTCAAACAATCATAGAAACCTGACATGGTGACCATAAGAATCAATCAAAACCGATGTTATCAAACGCATCACCTGACTCTAGCTGTTATCACTACCCCTTTGAGTAGCTGTTTGTAATTTGCATGCTGTGTTAAAGATCATTGGCTGATATGCAATTTGGGATCCAGGGTTTTGTAATCTCTAGTTTTTGCTGTAAAATATCCATGACTCAAGTTGCCAAGTATAAGAATTTCATAGAAAACTCAACTTAAGCATATTAAGAGGTTAGTAGTAGAAACATGATTTGCAAGCAGTTATGTATGCTTGATGTTGAATCTTGAAGTTTCTTGGATCGACTTGAGACCAAAGCTCTAAAATTTGAGTACATCATATTATATCAATTACTAAATTAATATGCTTAACATCTTTAGAAACAAAAATGAAGAACACAGTAGATTAAAGCATGATATTTTTGTGCTTTGAGCTGCAAAGAATTAGGAATTTTTTTATGCGGTCATTATGATCCTAATAAGCTTCTTGACATTCACAAATGTAACAGCAAGCCAAACTATCTTAGAAGAGATATTTAAGGTGTAGGGATTGACTTGAAGTGTGATTTTAGGACGTCCAAACATTAGGGACACATTCGTGGGTCAAGGTGATTTTTTTTACCGGGCTGGTGAGGCCAATTTTCTTTCGTATCAGTGAGGTTCCTTTTTTCCAGTGTTCTTTCTTTTATTGTTACTGATTTATGGCTAGCATCTTTGACGTATTTAAGACTAAGAGCCTATAGCTGCTGTCCTTTTTGTCTTTATGCTATGATGGATCGAGGTTGCATACATTACTACATTAGTCAACAAACAGTTGCAGTAAGGAATAGGATTATATCTATATACTATCTATAAAACAAAAATGGTCAAAGTGAAAAGTGAAAAGTGAAAAGTTAAGAAAGTGAAATGTGGAAAAAATTAAAAAGGAATGTTGTAAACATATGTTTCAAAAGGAAACTATTAATACACATCGAAAACCGGGTTGACCCGGGACGCTTCAAACCCGGCGGGTTAACCCAGTTTAATTTGACCCGTTTTGTGACCTAACCTTTCGGGTTGACCCGTTTTTCGACCGGAACAGTTCAACCGGTTGAACCACCCGGGTCGAACCGGGTTTCAAAACATTATGTTTAATCCCCAAATCTTCAAACTTTATTATTTTTCATTTATATAACCCATAATCCCTGGGGTAGGGGTAGGATCTGTCTACATTCTACCTCCCCCATACCTCGCTCTAGGGGGATTGGGCATGTTGTTGTTGTTGTTGTTGTTGTTTATATAACCCATAAACTTGTTTATATCACTAAAACTATCTGCCGCTATAAAATCCCGTTGCTATGCACGGGTACTCGTCTAGGGATAGTACATGTACGGCTTTAGTTTGTTTCTTATATTTTTGTTCAAAGTTCCTTCTAGTTATTCCACAGTTTGCTTTATGCATTGCCAACTCACATATGTACTCTAAATCCTCATCTTCAGTAATACAACCTTTTTTTCTCGTCGCTTTCACGCGAGGACCAAGGCCCATAACTCCATAAGAGAATAACTTAGCCCTACTGCAATTATCTGCCAACAGCAGTCTTGTTGCAGTATCCAACTGCCTTCTGTCCTGACAACAGATGACTGAGCTGATGGTTGACTTCAGGGTTGTGATGATCTTTGTAACTTGGTCTAAGTTTTTTAAAGGAATGAAGGCTTCTTTTGTAACTCTGCAAGCTTAGATGCTCGTTCTAGGCTGAGTGATTATGGGTTAAGACCATTTTCTTTGCTTCATTTCTCACTGGGGGGTTTGACTCTGCATCAGTTTATCTATAGTTTGTTTGGACTTTGGACACCTATGCTTTACCCAGGCTTTGGATGTAATAGTGACACGCGTGGTTCATTGTATAAATAATAGATGGGCCGTCTCGTTTTATGCTTATCTTTAACGGGTATAACTAATTAAGCTAAAAGTTTTTAATATAAAGAGAACAGGTCTACTGGGTCAACGGGTTGAAATTCATCTGAAGTGTGTTCAAATGCATGAAACCTCTTGAATCACTCTTTAAGAAATAGATCGTATCATCAAGGTATATGGTTTTTATAGTCATATCTACCACAGCAGTTATTTACTCCCTCCGTCCCTAAATACGTGTCCACTATTGACTTTTAAAGTCTTCCCTTTTTAACTTTGACCTTAAATTATTTTATTTGTATTATGTAATACTTGATGTAAATATACGAATCGATTGGCTTTTAAATGTATTTTCATTTGTATAATTTTCATTAAGTATTACACAACACAAATGAAATAATTTAAGGTCAAAGTTGAAAAGAAGACTTTATAAGTCAACACTGGACATCTATTTAGGGACGGAGGGAGTATTAAATTTAAGAAATGGAATAATAATAATTGTTTGTGGGCCAACCCAGCCGACCCACCAATTTTGGTATGTACTAAAATTTACTGATTGTCAAGTCCTGCCCATTTTATCACCTCTACTCGAGTCTTTCAGGTAGAATACTAGATGTTGTGACCTTGGATTCATGTAGACATGTTAGATGCTCACTTTTGGAACAGATGAGCGCCATATGTGCTATGGCAAATAGCACATAAGATTGTAGAAGTTTGAAATTTAAACGTTCGTTTTGTTGTCTCTGTGTGTAGTCTTAAAATTTTCTTAATGACTTTTTTGGGTATTTCTTCTAACTCTTATGTTCTACAGATGTATACCTTTTATGCTTTGGCTTCCGCTGCTTCTTTGGAACATCTCTTGTGTTGCCAATAACTATGCTTTCTTCCATCTTCTATTGATTTATTATTCTCTACTTTTCTTTCCTTCTGCTTCTACTCTCGTGGTTGTATTGATTAGGCTCTTTCCCAGATTAGAAGTTGTTATTTTGTGGTGAAGTACCCAACATGTTCATTTGTACTCTCACCATTTTGTCTCCATCAGTTGTGCATGATTATTGTCTTCCCATGAGTGTGTATGAGGCTTTGCCTTATATTTAATTGTGTATGCCTCTCTGGTGAAGAAATGCTTACTTGATCAATGCTATTGTCCAAGTACTAGCATTCTTTTTTTCCGTGATCAGTATAATAGTTGTTGGTTTCTAAGAATTTAGACATCCATGATATTTTCTAGAGTTTCTTGGAGATAAGTGTCCTTTGTTTAGACTCATTTTTGTCTTGAAATGTCAACACACAAACTTTGATGGACAATTCATCGGTTAGTGAGACATTAACTTGAACTTTTGTCAAATAATTCTTCTCCGTTATTTGAATTAATAATTTGAACTTTTGTCTATAGTTGGGTACGATTAACGAGTCACAACTCTCAGAGATTAAATTTCTTGAAGATGGCGACTATTTTATGTTTTAGGGATACCACTGTTTGGTAAATTGTCGTGTTTCACAATGAAGAAATGTTAAACCTTTCTTTTCAGTAAAGTGTGAAAACAACTTTTGCATATACAAGAAACTTGGAAACACTAGCCTACAGTCCAAAAGTATGATAGAGGACTGATCTTGGTATGAGATTTGTTGAGATGATTATAATAATTAATTGGATATTCGTTGAGAAGTTAGAAGATAAGTTATTCTTTTCATTAGAGTGGAAGCACGAAACATCAGATGGTAACTGCAGACCCAAACAGGTCTTTTACAAGCGTGTAACAGCATGCTATCGCCACAACATATATCACTATGCATATGCCACTTACCCTTTTTCTTAATTGCATAGTTACAGATGATGAGATGCCACACACACAAAAATTGCCGTGTCATGTGCCATTATGAAAAATAATATAATTATCAGAATTTACACGCATTGATTTCATCATAATAAGCTGGAATCATGCAAGTATGATTATGATATCAAATGTGGGATAAAAAGTTCAATATATTCATCTCTTCTGTAGAAAATTTGATAAATTTTTGGCAATCAGCTTTGATTGATTCTACGTAACAAGGATGCTTTATAAAATACTAAATTTATTACAAGTACATCCTTTGTATGATGTTTGCAGACAACACGTAATCTATTTCTGAGTATTCATTCCAAAATTTATGTATGGAAGGATGGATATTGCAAGTTTCATTGGGATTCTTTAATGTTGAGCTAACTGTTGTAGTTCCTTGTGCAGGAGGTAGGTCAGGTTTTGCCAAGTGCACCACCACCCAAACCCAAGTACCAGCTCCGACGAACAAGCTCAGCTCCTTTCTAACTCATCTCAAGGATTATGTAGATGCATTTTTCCTTTCTTTTTTGCTTTTTCAGTTTTTATTAGAAGACATGGGTTGTGTTTGCTAGTGTTGTTTCTTAGTTTTATCTGGCGTATCGGGTCAATATTCTGGGTGATGGCTGGGCTCTCCACAAGTGTCATCATGCATTGCCCATGGTTGTGACTGATCCTAGATACACCGACATTTCCTTGTATGTATATTGTTAAGACAAGTATGAATTTATTAATGCAAATTCGAGTTTTTTGCTCCGATGTTTGTTCCTTTGTTGGGTTAACTTAGCTTTACAACTATTTTGCCATATGCTTAATCTTCAATTTGCTTGAATCTTAAGTTGTTATACCTGTTGTTGGATCTTTGAACATAGTTTTAGTAACCTAGTTGTATCTGTGAAAGAGCTATATGTGCCTATCCAAGGATGTGCAGTGATATGAGACAATAGCGTAATGATATATTCTCGCACCAAATCTTGTTAATCCTTCTTCCTGCTCACACATTCATGTCAAGATCACATACTTAGGCACAAGTTATAAGGGGACAAATCATTTTGATGACTATCGGAAACTATGTGATACATGAGTTTGGCACCAGTTACAACTTACTAGCAGCTAGTTTGGTGTCAAAGCGAACTCTCAATGAATTAGGGAAACAATTATTATATTAAAAGAAATTAAAGTTTATAATGATACTATTATTATTGTCGTTAATTTTTTTATTTATTTATTTATTTTTTTAATTTTATCAAATGGCTAAGTAGTGAAGGCATAAAGCACATAACGAAGATGGTTAAAAAAAAACCTTTATTTACTTACATTTAGATANGGGGGAAAAAAAAAAAAAAAAAAAAAAAAACTTTATTTACTTACATTTAGATAAAGTAAACCTCTATTGTGAGTTGATCTTAAAGAGTCCGGTGCAGCGCACCCATGACATGTTATAGGGCAACTTTTGGATTTTTGTTTTATTTAGTATCGATCACTTCATTTTTCATCATTTATTTGGCTTACTAAACAGCTATTGGGACTCTTGACAATGGTTATATCTCTGGTTTTATTTAGTATCTAATTCTGTAGTGTATAATAGCTTTTGGAACCCTTAGAATTTTTTGTTGTTAACCTCTCACGTTCGACTTCACACATGCTAAGATTGGGATGTTAAGTCCTTCACCTAAAGGAATGGAGCAGATGCCACAATATGGCTTTAGGTTCAGCAAGTGGTTCATTTTTTTGTTTAGCTATAAGAACACATCATATCAATCCTACTTCTTGTAACCTTTTTCAATGCTGATGCATAGCACACCTTGATATGCAGAATGCTATTTTAAAAGCTACCGAGTTCCATGAACTAATGGTTTTAGATTCGAACAATGTTTAGTGCATAGCTCTAAACGAGATTTGGACAAGATTCAAACAATGATGAGCTTTTATAGTAACTACAGGATGAGGTTTTCCTTGTTCGGTTATCTGGAGAAGGAGTCTTTGACTAAGATGTACGTAGCTTGACCGAGGTACCTCGTGATTGTTCCGACCCTTTTTCAAGCCACCCTCTAAATGTGTACTTAGTGAGTTTGAACCTTAAACTTCTTGTAAGGAGGTCAATTTACCACTTCACTATTTGCTGATGGTTTTTAATTTTGATGAGTCATTTGCCTTTATAAGCTATACCAAACTATTTCCACCATTATAGATATATGATATTGCATAAGATTATCAACAAATCAGAGTGGCGCAGCGGNGGTTTACAGTCTTATAAACTCTGTTATAGTTTTCACAATTTACCCCTCTCGTACAAAATTCTTGTTTGTTTCTTAACCTGTTACTCAATCAAACAAGTGTATGCAGCCTTTGAACCTGGGAGGTTTAATAATGGAATATATTTTTTTTAACAAATATCCGATAATAAACCTATAGAACTTGAATAATGTATTGCAGACTTTGTTTCAGATTTTGAAAGCACAATTAGTGCCAATTACCCTATCAATCACTTTAGATTTGATTGTCACCCTATAGCGTTCAACAGTCATGTAACGTAATCCACACTTAAATTTCGTTGTCGAGAATATACTTGTCATGTTAGATTAAAAACTCTTAAAAGAGAAGTGACAAAAGAGGGATGTAAATGATCTTTTAGTACAAGAGCAATAATGCAAGGGGATTGTAAAACTAAGAAAAAACAAATGGAGATGCGGGGTATCGATCCCCGTACCTCTCGCATGCTAAGCGAGCGCTCTACCATCTGAGCTACATCCCCATTTCTTGTTTGTATATTTCACAAAATCATTTTGTATTATCTTTTAGCTGTTGTTGCAGAAATTTTTGCACGGATTTAAATGGAACAATGTGAAGAAAGTTACCTATTGTACTAGTTTTGTTACCTGATAAGTTTTCGTCAGCTGAACCTTTATGAACTATGTGTAGATAGAGAGAAGTTATACTTGTATACTAGCTAGCTATATGGTTAGTCTTTCAAAGCATTGTTTTTTGCAAAAATGCAACAAAAGAGCATTATAACTTGGATGAAAAATGTCTTAGTAAGGTGATTTCTTCTTCGGATTATTACTTAAATTTATCAAGATCGCAAGTTCAAAGTGTTTTGTTTGTTTTTGCACAAGAACACTGATTATAGTGCAATTACAGAAATAAAAACAAAAAGATAGATACATTCATCACGACTTAAGTGATGAGGTATAGTCTCCTCCAGATACTCTGGATGAGATAATTGTAAGTAAGCCCCAATATTTTTAAGACAAAATCACTCCACACCAAGGGCGGAGAGACATTGAATGGAGAGGGGGCGGTGCCCTCTATGATTGGTCAAAAAACTTATGAGTGTACGGTAATTTTTTTATTTTTTTATTTATTATTATTATTATTATTATTATTATTATTATTATTATTATTATTATTATTATTATTTTGACAAATTTAATCATGTTGCCTTCGGGCCAAGTTTAGATTTACCCTCAACTAGTCCAAGAAAAAGGCCTATTAACAACTTGATTAAATATGATTTAATGAGAATGTAAATATCTCTATCCGAAAAGACCTTTATGAAAATCTGTAACCACCAATTTATTTATGTGGCTTTAAATGCTCTATAATTTTATTCTCAACTAGCTTATAGACCCGTGAGATTCACGGGGTTTTAGAGGGTTGTTGAATAAGAAAACATAAGTACGTGAATATGTAAGAAAGATTAAAGAACGTAAACGTTGTGAAATTTTGTTTGAACGGAAACATAAATTTATAAGTGCCAAAAGACATAAAATACAATGGTCGTAAGTATGTATGTAATAAATGTTCATTTCATGTGCAACATCCAATAGTTCAGCTATATTTCTCATTGGAAATTTATTGACAAAATCATCCAATGTCAAAGTTTTTAGCCCCGGTTGAGATAGGGGTTGCCGCATTCTCCGACATGTCTTGTTGTCCATTTTCAATCAACCTACAAATTTGAATAAAATATAATGGTGAAAACATTGATCATAGCGGAATTACTTATAGCAAAAAGTATGGAAAAACGACTTGCTCAAGAGTGTCAATGGTTTCTTTTTACCCGGCTTTCCATTGTTCTCATAGTTGTCAAGTGCTTCACACGCAACAGCCTGTCCTATAACATCAAGCGATCAAAAACATGAAGGTGCTTTAGATAACAGTTAATTTGGGAGACATCAAATGTGTTAATTATAAAACAATACATACCAAGCTATCCCATTTCCTCATTCAGCAAACCAGTTATTGTTTTAAATGGGCCGCTCCAGTAAAATCAGTACACTTTTCTAGTATAGTATTCGAAAGAAAACTCAGACGGAGTACTTGGTTGACCATTCGATACTGAGGTTTTATCTCTCCAAGACTGTAACGCTGCAATATTACAGCATTGCCTTCCTCCAACTCATGCTTAAATTGGTTCACCAAAGCCATTCCTACCGTTGCTTGCATCTTTGAATTCTGGCAAAAAAAAAGGTCATCGACATTATGTAAATACAAATTTGAAGACAAATCAATCCAAATTGGTTCACCAAAGGCATTCCCGTAAATTACATGCTCATCTGTTAGACAAACTACTCCTATTATGATATGATATAATTTTGCGCAAGAAGACAAATCAATCCAAATTTAAAACTTGCATGGTCCATTGTTGAACCGTGTAATAGCTTATATGCATTTCATCAGTGAAATTTTGTAAAAGAACATATAATTAGACCTCAGTGGACATTCATTTGACTTTTCTCATGTTTCCATTTACTTAAAGACTATATAGTGCTGTTTGTTTAGGAAATGACCTAAAGAAACAGAAATTGCATCCAGAATGGGTGAAGATGAGGACTTGTTTATCGATCACCATAGATATTGTACTCCTAATGATTTAACATGTACAACTACGAATTAGGAATAAATCATCCTCAAAAAAGTATATTATTTTCAAGAAATTGTAGATAAACATGAACATACAAACCATTCTCAATAGACTTAATAATATAAACCAAAGACCTAAGAAAGCATTTGAACCTCAAAAGGAAAGTAATCCAACTTATAAGTACTACATTTATGTGCACAATAGACAAATAACTGAACAACAATGGGCACCTATATAACCTCAACAATCAAGGAAAACCCAAGTGTCTAATTAAACTGATTCAAATAATCTATCATGACAAAACGGGCTTTGACCAACAACTCAAGTTATGGTTTTGACCAGTTCATTTTACTGCCTCTAATAAACCACTTTAAAAGACACAAAATGCACACATTGAAAGCCAAAGCTAAGTTGTAACATTTTTTTTTATCAAAAATTGTAGTGTAATCAGATCGATATTTTGAGCTCCAAATGGAATTATTTTTCAAATAATGTTGTATAGGCCTCTTGTGCTAACTGGAAAAAATTGACATGAGAGAACATATATGTATTGAGAAAAGTAAAATTGGCATACCTATTCCTCCTGTGCTAACAAACCCATGCCCAAATATGCGTTCATAGCGTAGTATGTCAGTGCTTTTGTACTGGGACATTATCGAGCAACTTTCGGAAGCCCCTGTCACCGTCTAAATTCACCACCTCCTGTCATATAGGTATATTCTGCATCATTTATGTGAAGATGTAAATACTGGTTTTTAGTCACTTTACATCCATAAGAACGAATAATAATAAACTTTACATGTTTATAATAGGTGCTCAGTCATGACACCTACAATCGAAGAAAAAAAATATTTTAACACAGTTTATAACGATTGTTGAAGCTCATGAGTATAATTGAGTGTACCTTTCCATACTTATCAACCAACTGATAGGCTGATCTACCGACAATGGCCTGAACTTCATCGTTAAAAAGGGACAATGATATAGTTCCAGTTTCGTCTTGGACCTGAATTTGTAGACGGAACCTGAAAATATAAATTTTTGTACACAGTTGTATGTGAACCCTTTTGTAATATGTATATTCATGAAATATAAAATGGAAAAACTTACATTGTTTTGATGCTTGGTACAATTATGTGACATTTTGTGCAATACCACTCAATTGGGACACCAAGTTGTTTCTGAGGTGTTTCCGATTCAAGATCCACAATATCAGACGATTTTAAAACCTTCTTTTTGCATTTACCGCATCCGATATACCACCACCCATCTTCTTCATGTATAGCACAGATGGTTCCAACAATAATAGACGCAACACCCTACATTGAAAAATCTTTCCATTTCACGTCATTAGATGTATTGTTTTAATATTTTGGTTATTCGTTTGTACAAATGTTGTAACTGAAAGATATGGTATTGGGCCGGGGTATGTATGTTGTACCTGTGCAACATCCAATAGTTCAGCTATATTTCTCATTAGAAATTTATTGACAAAATCATCCAATGTCAGAGTTTTTAGCCCCGGTTGAGATACGGGTTGCCGCATTCTCCGACATGTCTTGTTGTCCATTTTCAATCAACCTACAAATTTGAGTAAAATATAATGGTGAAAACATTGATCATAGCGGAATTACTTAAAGTATGGAAAAACGACTTGCTCAAGAGTGTCAATGGTTTCTTTTTACCCGGCTTTCCATTTTTCTCATAGTTGTCAAGTGCTTCACACGCAACAACCTGTCCTATAACATCAAGCGATCAAAAACATGAAGGTGCTTTAGATAACAGTTAGTTTGGGAGACATCAAATGTGTTAATTATAAAACAATACATACCAAGCTATCCCATTTCCTCATTCAGCAAACCAGTTATTGTTTTAAATGGGCCGCTCCAGTAAAATCAGTACACTTTTCTAGTATAGTATTCGAAAGAAAACTCAGACGGAGTACTTGGTTGACCATTCGATACTGAGGTTTTATCTCTCCAAGACTGTAACGCTGCAATATTACAGCATTGCCTTCCTCCAACTCATGCTTAAATTGGTTCACCAAAGCCATTCCTACCGTTGCTTGCATCTTTGAATTCTGGCAAAAAAAAAAGGTCATCGACATTATGTAAATACAAATTTGAAGACAAATCAATCCAAATTGGTTCACCAAAGGCCTTCCCCTAAATTACATGCTCATCTGTTAGACAAACTACTCCTATTATGCTATGATATAATTTTGCGCAAGAAGACAAATCAATCCAAATTTGAAACTTGCATGGTCCATTGTTGAACCGTGTAATAGCTTATATGAATTTCATCAGTTAAATTTTGTAAAAGAACATACAATTAGACCTCAGTGGACATTCATTTGACTTTTCTCATTTTTCCCTTTGCTTAAAGACTATATAGTGTTGTTTGTTTATGAAATGACCTAAAGAAACAGAAATTACATCCAGAATGGGTGAAGATGAAGACTTGTTTATTGATCACCATAGATATTGTACTCCTAATGATTTAACATGTACAACTACGAATTAGGAATAAATCATCCTCAAAAAAGTATATTATTTTCAAGAAATTGTAGATAAACATGAACATACAAACCATTCTCAATAGACTTAATAATATAAACCAAAGACCTAAGAAAGCATTTGAACCTCAAAAGGAAAGTAATCCAACTTATAAGTACTACATTTATGTGCACAATAGACAAATAACTGAACAACAATGGGCACCTATATAACCTCAACAATCAAGGAAAACTCAAGTGTCTAATTAAACTGATTCAAATAATCTATCATGACAAAACGGGCTTTGACCAACAACTCAAGTTATGGTTTTGACCAGTTCATTTTACTGCCTCTAATAAACCACTTTAAAAGACACAAAATGCACACATTGAAAACCAAAGCTAAGTTGTAACATTTTTTTTTATCAAAAATTGTAGTGTAATCAGGTTGATATTTTGAGCTCCAAATGGAATTAATTTTCAAATAATGTTGTATAGGCCTCCTGTGCTAACTGGAAAAAATTGACATGAGAGAACATATATGTATTGAGAAAAGTAAAATTGGCATACCTATTCCTCCTGTGCTAACAAACCCATGCCCAAATATGCGTTCATAGCGTAGTATGTCAGTGCTTTTGTACTGGGACATTATCCAGCAACTTTTGGAAGCCCCTGTCACCGTCTAAATTCACCACCTCCTGCCATATAGGTATATTCTGCATCATTTATGTGAAGATGTAAATACTGGTTTTTAGTTACTTTACATCCATAAGAACGAATAATAATAAACTTTACATGTTTATAACAGGTGCTCAGTCATGACACCTACAATCCACACACATGCAATCATAAATAGAAGTGGTGGGTCTAAACAACATTTCTTACATTAGAGATATTGGATGAGTGCATCCCAAATAGCATAACAGTTGATTTCCCCCAATTTTTTTCTAAGGTTCTGGCGAAACACAATTAGAATTGAACATAATCAATGGAAAGTATATTATAATACTTTTGCAACAAAATAATTGTAATTTACAACTAAAATTCAAATCTATAAACATTAAAATCAAATAGTTACATACCAATGTTTGATGTTGAGAGATTTGTTGAATTGGTATGGCGTATAAATCATTCTTCATGGAAACATAATGCTGTTGAGGAGGAGAAAAACGTATAATTTGAATCAATATCTAAAATCAACCGAATGACCTTCGGTTACATAGGGTTGTGATTATTGAGTTTCCATGAATACGTTTCTTGAAGGGATCAATTGATTTAAAATCAGTTTTATATTAACAATTGATTGAAACGGTTTTGAATGGCATAATTACTTACCAAAAATACAGACCTTTCTTTTGATACATTTCGATGAAAACTGATGCAGTAGTGGAGTTGTACAACATTAATGCACAACCAATGGGAAGAGAGACACGTCAGAGAATTCAATGCAGTTCGTGCTTAGAGAGCTTGTAAACTTTTCTCGTTTATTAGTATGTACAGATTTGTTGATGTATTGTCATGATATATTGGTGAAAGGGTTATTAAATTTAAATTTTGCTCATTGTTGTATTTGTTTAGCCAAAACTATGTAAGGTTGCTATAAAAGAAATGTCTCATTTTCGTTAACATCCAATATTTATTTATTTATTTATTTATTTTAACTGCAAGCGTTTATAAACAAAACAACCCTTGTTTGTAGTTGTTTTGTTTATGCTAAAACTCAGTGTTTTATAAACATAAACGGGGTTTTCATGCAACTCTTTTCTAGGATAAATGGTTTTTAGTTGCTCAACATCAATGCAATCGTGTTGTAGTTTCTTTTTAAAGATAAACGGTTTTTTGGTGTGCATTTTAGGCACGATATTAGCAAATATTAGTTGCTTGAATAGTTCTTGCTACAAACTGCACAATACGTCTGAAAAATAACTTATTTTGTTGTTGTTTTCTTGCCTCCCACTTTGTGCACACTAATTGTTAGTGCATAGCACTACTACAATATTCACATACAGTGTACAGTTATACTCTTGTTGTAGCATAATCACCAACATCCAACGCAACTTAATCAATCCAAACAAAAAAAAACCCATATACACAAATACCAAAAAATAAAGTTCATTAACAAAACAGATAGATATGTACCGTCTACCTAAATTTAAGTGGGGCGTTTTTCACACATATAGGGTTTCCTTTTCTTTTTTTTTTTTATTTAGACCCAAACAAACAAAAATATATGTTCCATCACTAATTTTTTAGTGTGAACCCAAAGTATAACTTTTTTGCCCCATGCTCCGGTTTCCTGGCTCTGCCACTCCTCCACGTTGGAACAGTCCTCCGGAGTAGCTGGGATGATGAAGGTCACCTCAGGTCTGGAGGCAATGATGATGGAGTAGTGTCTACATTGTAGCCAGTACAACAACAGCTGACATACAGCGTATAAGATGTACGAATAACATAAGTTTTGTCCACAACTAGTACTTGGGAGGATGGTGACAACTTAGACCCCGAAGACCAAGCTTGGTGCTCATCAACGATTTGTGCGTTGCCTCTAGAAGACAATTTAGTCTCCGGTCGTGGAGCTAAGCCCAAGTAGTATAAAGTAGTCGTTCACATAGATGGACATGCTATTCACACACACTCCAATACTCACTTTCTCTCTACTTTTACTCTTTCCACTATTATTCATACCAAGCAAATACTTACTCTCACGTCAGAGCTTGGTCTCGGATTAAAACCCTGGGGCGAGCTAACGATAAGTTGTCTTATTTCAGCCTAAGAGAGGGAGGAGTAACTGCATGACGTCATAAAGATCAAGGCTGAAGACCATTTACGAAAATTTGCTTAAAAGTAATTAGGTCATTTAAATTATGAATGGAATCTAATTTTATACGTAGTATATACCTACACCTATAATAAATGTTAACTCCATCACGTAAAGTACTTTTGTTGCCACCAATTAAACCCGGCTTAGTTCGTTCAAAGTATATTGAAGCTTGTTTATTTGCTCAATGACTCTAAGACTACTAGTAATGAGACCAAACAGTCCCGTCACATCAACGTCAACTCAGTTTTTTCTCTCTCAGATTAAAAAGAACACACACACAAAAGCCCTTTCAATTGTTTTGGTCCATTGATAGACCAAAACTTTCAAAATTAAGGTAGCGGACACGTTTGGTTTGTGCGAAATAAGGGAGGGGACGCGTCTAATATGGGAAGACCGCCATTTGGTTCGGTCTCACTACTAGCAGTCTAATCACATTTGAAGTAATGGGATTACAATTTAGTGAATTTACTGTAAATCAACACACTAACTTTGAAGTAGAAAATGTCTTGTATTTTTGTTAGCAAAGCTTTAGTCTTAAACCCGCCAAAAGCGAAAAAGTGAAAGAGGTTAAAAATCACAATGAATTCAATCTCCAGCGTTAAAATCTAATAGTCTAATCCAATGGCCAATATTCACGATCCGCGTGACTGAAAACCAACCAATCACAAGACACCTTGACCCAACTATATAACCATCCCCACAATCTCCTCATCACTCACACATTCAAAAAAACACACACACATCTTTCCTCCTTTTTCAGCAATGGCACCAAAGGCAGCAGAGAAGAAACCAGCAGCAGCAGCAGAGAAGGCACCAAAACCCAAAGCAGAGAAGAAGCTCCCAGCAAAGGACATGTCATCAGACAAGAAGAAGAAGAGACACAAGAAGTCAGTGGAGACATACAAGATCTATATTTTTAAGGTTTTGAAACAAGTGCATCCTGATATTGGTATCTCAAGCAAAGCAATGGGGATTATGAATTCTTTTATTAATGATATTTTTGAGAAACTGGCTGCTGAGAGTTCTAAGCTTGTTAGGTATAATAAAAAGAATACTCTTTCGAGTAGGGAGATTCAGACTGCTGTGAGATTGGTCTTGCCTGGTGAGCTGGCTAAGCATGCTGTTTCTGAAGGTACCAAGGCTGTCACTAAGTTCACCAGCGGTTGAAGATTTTAGATTTAGTTGTTTTTGTGGTGAGTGGATATTGAAATTGATGTAAATCGGTAACAGATGGTTGTTTTTAATGAATGGAAGAATGCTATGTTGTTTTTGTGGTAAGTGGATGTTATATAAATTTTGGATTTTATATAACATTATCATTATAATGTGAGATTTTTGGTAATCACCAGTTTATTGATTCTATGGATGCTATATAAAATCCTAAGTTCATTATAAGTACATTCTATATAATATATATGATGTTTGCAACAACTCATAATCCATTTCTGAACATTCATTCCAAAATATATGTATGGAGGGATATCACAAATTTCCTTTGGGATTCTTTAGTGTTGAGCTACCTGTTGTAGTTCCTTGTGCAATAGATAGGTCAGGTTTTGCCAAGTGCACCACCACCCAAACCCAAATTTCCGAAAAGAAGCTTAGCTACCTTCTTATTTGTTTCGAGGATTATGTAGATGCATTTTGCCTTTCTTTTTCAGTTTTTATTAGAAGACATGGGTTGTGTTTGCTAGTGTTGTTTCTTAGTTTTATCTGGCGTATCGGGTTAATATTCTGGTTGATGGATGGACTCTCCACAAGTGTCCTCATGCATTGCCCATGGTTGTGACTGATCCTAGATACCAAGACATTTCCTTGTATGTATATTGTTAAGACAAGTATGAATTTTAATTACTAATGCCAATTCAAGTTTTTTGCTCACATGGTCCTTCCTTGAATCATAAGTTGTTAAATCTTTGAACATAATTTAAGAATGAGTGAGTTGATCATATATCTTGACATAAATCTTCCTACTCACATGTGTCATCGACTAATACTCACTTCTCATCTGCATTTTTGAATGTGTTGATCACATAATTAGAAAGATTTTTAGGAACAAGTTTTAAAAGGATGAATCATTCATTCTCCATTACTATCGAAGACAATGCAATACATGAGTTTGGCACAGATAAACTTACAAGCTAGTTTGGTGTCAAAGCGAACTCTGAACAAGAATCAATTTTTTGGCCAATGGATTAAGGAAAAAAATTATTATAAAAATAAAATTTAATGTTTAACATTATAATTGTTGTTATTATCGGTTAAAAAGTTAATTAAATGGCTTAGATAAATTCATAAGGCTAGGTGACCAGGGTTACCTTTGCCATTTTTCTCTCCGGTGACTAGACATGACCCATGTGCCACAGTGGCGACCGACATTTTTTTTTTTTTTTTTTTTTTAATTCAAACATTTTAAACAACAAATTTAAAATTCATTAAAAATAAAAACATTACAATACTAAATTAAAAACTTAAACTAACAAAACTTAAACATAACAATACTTATTAAAAACTTAAACTAGTAATCTACGTTGTAGTGTGCCTTGATTTGTGCCTTAATCCACAAAAGTTCGTTTCGTTGTCGTTCCGGCAAATTCAGGTCGATTGCTGAGTTTTGTAGAAAATCAAACCATTTTTTTTTTGTCTCTTATTTATTCATTACACAAAAAACCTTCGTTACATTTCTAGAGAGAGAATTCATATTTATCATGTTTCCAACAAAATGATCATAGACTTTATGTAAACAACAACAACATTTCTCATACAAATTTCAGGTTCTTCATCTTTATATTTCATGTTCTTATTTATTGTTTGTTGATTCCTAGTTTATACTTGATATGATTCTTTAGCTCAAAGTGTTATGTCTTTGAGCAGTCAAGTAACTCATCATATATCCATTTCTTACATTCTTTTTATATGTATAATTAACAATCATATATATGAATTTCTTTGTGTTTTTTGGAGTTTTGTGTTGTGTAGTACCGGTCGAATTTGAGACCGATTTTTGTTTTTGGGTGCCCGGGACCGAACCTCGACCGATGTGCCACAATGGGGCCGATCGATGTGAATATCGGTTAAGAGTGATGACCGACCGATGATATCCGGCCCACTGTGACTAGCCTAAGAGGTATACACATTTGGACGGAAAATATCAGAAATTGTCACGAAATTTTGGTTATACCTTCATTTGTTTACGTGATGTACAAAATATTGGTTACAAATGAGTCAGCTTTTATCAAACGACTCGAGTTCGAGCCTGATAAACTAGCTCGAAACGTATAACTAGCCAAGCTCAAGCTTTTATCAAACTTCTCAAGCCTACTTTATAATTTTTTAGCTGAGCTCAAGTCATGTTTGCCTGTCAAGCTCGAGTTCAACTTGAATCAATTGCAAAGCAGTAAAGAAAATATCCATTGTGAGTTGATCATAGTACATACAAAACAAGTTAGACGTCCTTAAAGGAGTGTGTGTCTGTGTGACTCCTAAACTAAACTAAGAAGGAAGGTTATCATCACATTCACCCTCATGCCATTCCTATGTGGCAGCCAAAATGGCATGCCATTTGCATGTTACCCCACCCCACCCCATTGTGTCATTTGAAATGCGACTAAAGTCACCTTGCATCAATTCTATTTTCATTTATTATTATTTTTCTAAAATTAGGTTTCGTCGTTGGGGTTATATTTTAATTGGGTATGATGGGTCTCAAAAGATGTGAAACGGCTTTCGCCATGGTAGAAAAAGTATTTTTTATGTGTAAATGTAAAATGTAAAATGCTGATGTGACACTAATTTGACACAAACGGCACCCAAACGGCATGTGTGCATGTTATGGTAGGTCATGCTCTAAACAAGACTCGAAGTTGAGGCCTTGTGTTAACGTTATTTTTGTGTAAGCTAAATTAGTTAAAAAAAAAAAAAAAACACACCTTGACCCAACTATATAACCCATCCCCACAATCTCCTCATCACTCACACATTCAAAAAAACACACACATCTTTCCTCCTTTTTTAGCAATGGCACCAAAGGCAGCAGAGAAGAAACCAGCAGCAGCAGCAGCAGAGAAGCCACCAAAACCCAAAGCAGAGAAGAAGCTCCCAGCAAAGGACACGTCAGCATCAGCAGACAAGAAGAAGAAGAGGCACAAGAAGTCAGTGGAGACATACAAGATCTACATCTTTAAGGTTTTGAAACAAGTGCATCCTGATATTGGGATTTCAAGCAAAGCGATGGGGATAATGAACTCGTTTATTAATGATATATTCGAGAAACTGGCTGCTGAAAGTTCTAAGCTTGTTAGGTATAATAAGAAGAATACTCTTTCGAGTAGGGAGATTCAGACTGCTGTCAGATTGGTCTTGCCTGGTGAGCTGGCTAAGCATGCTGTGAGTGAGGGGACCAAGGCTGTCACTAAGTTTACCAGCGGTTAAGTTGTTTTGTTTCTATGGATGTAATGGCTTTAGATGTTGAAATTGATGTAAATCGGTAACTGATGGTTGTTTTTAATGAATGGAAGAATGCATGTTGTTTTTGTGCTAAGTGGATGTTATATAAATCCTTATAATGTGAGATTTTTGGTAAGGGTAGTGATATTTACACGGATGATTTTTACTTCATCCACATAAATTTTGGGTAAATTTACTTGTGTGCCCTCTTTGTACATCTCAGCTTTTATCCAAAATTTTTGCCAAGCGTTGCTATTCACTCTTAGTTCCATGTCTTTTCCTGTGTTAACTCTCCATCATCAACACAATCCTATAGACAAAAAATTTGGATGAAAAAATAAATCGCTTATACAAAATCATTGTCATGCATTCACAATCTCCAATTACTATAGATCGGAACATGTCGATTCACATTTACCTAGAAGAAATCATCAGTTGTGGGCTTGTGGCAATGGAATGAAATTCCAATTACTATAGATCGGAACATGCTACAACGGTGGATGCATACTCCTAGGACACCTTCGGAGCTTGCTACGGTGTTGTCGCGTATCACAGATTAGATATGTTACATTTGGCTTTAGTTCTTGGTTAACTAACGCTTCTATGCTCTATGCATATCGTTCCTATTTTTCACATATGCTGGCCAACTATTGTCGAGAGGACGGACTGACGGTGGTGATGTGAGAATAGCAAATCACGATGCTGTCAACTACCCACTTATAATTGTCACAATTTTTTATGATAGTTTTCATTTTTGATCAAATAAATCGTGATTTTCTGAAAGAAAGAACACATAAAGTATGAATATGAATAAGTAAAATATAGATGTGCACCATTAAGAGTTTACAGATAGGTGTAATTTTCACTGATTTTAAGTTGTTGATGGTGAACCGGGACGGTAGCCCTGCAACGTTATGTGTTGGTTGAGTCCACCGGACTTGGGACGTTTAGCAGATAAATAGGAAATATCGGTAAAAAAAGTTAATGTATAGGAGGGCACAAAAGTAAAATGACAACAAAATTCTGTGGATATAGTAATTTGTTCCGTGTAAAAATCAACTCCCGGTAGCTGTTTATTGATTCTATGGGTACTATATATAATCCTAAGTTCATTATAAGTATATTCTATATATGATGTTTGCAACAACTCATAATCCATTTCTAAATATTCATTCCGAAAATATATGTATGGATGGATATTACAAATTTCTGTGGTGTTGAGCTAACTGTTGTAGTTCCTTGTACAGGAGGTAGGTCAGGTTTATGTAGATGCATTTTGCCTTTCTTTTTTGCTTTTTCAGTTTTTATTAGAAGACATGGGTTGTGTTTGCTAGTGTTGTTAGTTTTATCCGGCATAACGGGTCAATATTCTGTTTGATGGATGGACTCTCCACAGGCAGGAACTTGACAATTTTAATTGAAGTGGCCAAAATGTAACGTATTTGGGGCCAATTTACATTTTCATTTAACATTCCTACTAATAATGCCTACTACTACAAGCAGGGGCGGTACCAGAAAAACTTTCAATAGGGGGCAAAAGTTAAAAGTAAGTGCCAGTCGGGTCACGTCAGTAACTCAAGCTTTGTTTCTATAATGAAATCGAATTTACATTTAATGAAAGTGAAGTTTTCGGTATTTGTTTGCATGCGAGAAGCAAAACTACGAATTGATGATGATATGCATAGTATTTAGCACATATTTACTTTTTATGATCGATATTATCACAAGTTGTTGATGCAAAAATAAAAAGGTTGGATAACAAAAGTTCACAAAAATCTATAAAGTAGCACAAGAATCGAACATTATATCTCAACGAAAGTGCAAATGTCCTTAACCACTTGACTGTGATGCAACTATTGGATAAGTTTTCACAGTTTATTTACCCATTTATGAGGACAAAATGAAATTCCCTGATCAATTGAAATTACTCGAATGAAATTTGTGGGGGCAGCTGCCCACACTGCCCCCGTTGTGGTACCGCCCCTGACTACAAGTAAGAGTTAAAAATGTATTTGTGTCTAAAATTTTTGAGGGGCCACAACCCTTCCCGATCCTCGCTAAGTTCTGTCCATGTCTACAAGTGTCATCATGCATTGCCCATGGCTGTGACTGATCCTAGACACCAATACATTTCCTTGTATGTATATTTTTGAGACAAGTATGAATTTTAATTATTAATGCCAATTCGAGTTTTTTGCTCACATGGTCCTTCCTTGATTGGGTTAACTTAGCTTTACAACAACAATGCTGCCATGCTTTATCTCCAAAAAACTTCAGAACACTGAACCAAACATGAATCATAAGTTGTTAAACCTGTTGTTAAATCTTTGAACATGGTTTGAGTGACCTAGTTGCAAATTTAAGATATCTTCTTGCCAAATCTTCTTAATTCATCTTCCTACTCACATGTGTCATCCCCTAATACTTCTCATCTGCATTCTTGAATGTGTTGATCATATAATTAAAAAGATTTTTAGGAACATGTTTTTAAAGGATGAATCATTCTCCATCACTATCAAAAACTATGCAATACATGAGTTTGGCACCGATTACAAGTTACAAGCTAATTTGGTGTCAAAGCGAATTATGACCAAGAATCAATCTTTTGGCCAATGGATTAAAGAATCATTATTATTGTTATTATTATCGGTTAAAAAGTTCATTAAATGGCTTAGATAAATTCATAAGAGGTCATGGAATACCTCACTAGGTAAACATTTGGACGAAAAAGATCAGAAATGGTCACGAAAATACTTTGGTTAGACCTTAGAAAAAAACCTTATCCGCATCTGTTTACATGTTGTACAAAATATTGGTTACAAATGAGTCAAGCTTTTATCAAACGACTCGAGTTCGAGCCCGATAAACTAACTCGAAACGTATAACTAGCCAAACTCGAGCTTTTATCAAGCTTCTCAAGCCTACTTTATAATATTTTAGCCGAGCTCAAGTCATGTTTGTCTGTCAAGCTCGAGTTCAACTTGAATCAGTTGCAACGCAGTAAAGAAAATATCCATCGTGAGTTGATCATAGTACATATAAACAAGTTAGATGAACAAAATATTCCTTTGTGCCATTTGAAATGTGACTGAAAAGTGAAAACCTTGCGCCAATTCTATTCTTTATATTATTATTATTTTTAAAATGATTTTATAACTTGTGCCCTTAGGCACATGATAAGAGTGTGCCCTTATGTCCTTTTGCATGGGTTATTGTCATTTTCAAATAAAAAAAATGTTTTTTTTTTTTTTTTNTTGTGTTCTTTATGTGAATCCCGGACACACGGGTCCACTTCTTATCATGTGGCTAAGGGCAAATGTTAGAAAAACACTTTTTTAAACTAGGTTTTGTTGTTGGGGTTATGTTTTAATTAGGTATGATGGGTCTCAAAAGGTGTGAAACGGCTTGAGCCATGGTAGAAGAGGTATTTTAGATATGTAAATATGAAATGTGAATGCTGAGATGACGCTAATTTGACATAAATGGTATGTTTGAGTGTTATAGTAGGTCATGCTGTAAACAACACTTGAAGTTGAGGCCTTGTGTTAACATTATTTTTGTAGAGGCTAAATTAGTAAAAAAAGAAAAAAGGAAAAAGTGAAATGGAGGGAGGATTCTAGAATGAAAAGATAGATAGATAGAAAGATAGGGTGGTGTTTGGGTATTGGTTTTAGAGTAGGCGGGGTGCTAGAGAGTTGGTGAAACAAATACTATCAATCTCCCCTATCCATAACTTCACTTCCTTTCATCCCCATTGCACAATCTCAATTTATAAAATTTAAATTTCCCAATGGCTTCTGCTTCTGCATCTGCTGCTGCCACAACTACACCCACACTCCATCTAAATAGGCTTAAATCTCCATACTACTACTCAAAACAACATCAGCAGGTTTCATTCGCATCTCGTAGCAGTAATAGACAGTCACATAATAATAAGTTATTATTAAACTTGTGTTGGTCATCCTCCTCAGTAGTTCCTTTGACTCATAAATCTCGTGGTGTTGGGTTGTTCTTTTGTTCCTCGTCTTCACAAGACGAAACTCTCGTAACTGACGATGTTGTCACCGATGAACCTCAGCAGCAGGTATTACTACCACTGCTCTAATTAATAACTTTGCTGGTTTCGGTTTATTTATATATTTCTTATTATTATTAACTGCTGTTTGTATTCAGCATCTCACAAATTAAATTACTTCATATGTAGTAGGACCCTGTTGACCTAGATTCAAACTTACATAATATTCTAGCTATCTTTAGTCATTTTGATAGAATGGCAAAAGGATTACATTCGTTTTATATCCGTTTTAACCCGATTCTGCTATTTATGCTTAAATTGATCTTTACCCAACAACAAAACTGTTTCTTACTACTGTTTAATAGCAGACAATTCACATTTTGTTAAAAGAAAAAACTAGTCCGTGTCAGTCTGTCCGTTGAAATATTATGAACCTTGCTAGTTATTTGTGAATGAAGGATTGAAGGGTTCTGCAAAAATTTGGAATAAGGATCTTTTCGGAACTGGGATATTAAGTAAAGATAGTATCTAAGCAAAAGTTGAGGCTTTTCCCTTGTGTTCTAAATTTGGAATATAGGGAGTCAGGATAGAGATAAATCATAAATGGATAAACTTTGTGGACATGGTGTTAGGCAAAAAAATATAACTAGGACGTCCCAAATGAATATGTAATTCAGAATCTGCTTAGGTAGTCATGATGCCACAATTTGTGGACAAGTAATTTCTATTTATTTTCATGGTGTGGTTGAGCAAAATAGAAGAATACACACTTTGATAGTGCATGAGCAAGTTACCTTTATCCGAACATAACATTTGTAGTTTTTTTATTATGTATATTGTGATTGACTTGTTGGTTCTGATTTACATTTGCTCATTATTGTATTCATAGGTGGAAGATACCGAAGGCACTACTACAGATGAGGATACAGTCGAGGCTGATGGTGCCGCAGTGGAAGACTCACCGGCATCCATTTTAGCATCACTGCAGTCATACAAAGAGGCTTTGGCAGATAACGACGAGTCAAAAGTTGCTGAAATAGAAACTCAAATCAAGTCGGTTGAAGATGAAAAGTTAGTTTTAGAAAGACAGCTGGCAGCGCTATCGGAAGAGCTTTCAAGTGCAAAAGATCGAGTTCTTAGGATAAGTGCTGACTTTGACAATTTCCGGAAGAGGACAGAACGTGAACGTGTTTCGTTGGTAGCAAATGCACAAGGTGAAGTTGTTGAAAATCTTTTGCCAGTTTTGGATAACTTTGAGCGAGCTAAAGCTGCTATCAAAGTGGAGAATGAGAAAGAGGAGAAAATTAACAACAGTTATCAGAGCATATACAAGCAGTTTGTTGAGATCTTGAACTCTCTTGGTGTCGTCCCTGTGGAGACAACTGGACAGCCGTTTGATCCATTGGTAAGTCCCTCTAGAATCTACAATTGTTTCCAACATTATAAATCATATGAATACGTTTAACATTATAGTAAAGGATGATTTTGCATAAAATACCAACTTGTTTTTATCTTCACCGGTACCCTTTTTGTACATATGAGTCATTAAAGATGGTTTCATGCCACGCGTGAATCATTTGGTAGCAGAAAGAACATTTAAAATCAGGCTTTCATTTTTAATGTTAAAATACATGTTAAAAATTGCCCAAATGAGATAAAAAATCATTTGTTAAGGACTCACATGTACATAAAATACAATGACTAAAACGGGAGGAATGAAAAAGTATATTTGTACTTTATGTGATAAAATCTCCAAGTAAACTGTCTATATGATAAATATGAGTGGGGAAGGCATTGGGTGTAGGTCATGCCAAAGGGGAACATTCTAACTTTTAAAGTCGAGACTCATTTTGAACAAAATGGTAGTGTTTGGTTGCACACGTGTTTCTTCATTTAAAAAGAAAATGTAACTTTTATCTATTACTTACCCGTCTTGTTGGTTCTTGATAGTGATTAGCCTACTTGATAATTGGCTGCAGGCAAAACCCAGAGTTGGCTCGAAATTCAGTCGAGTACTTGATGATCTTTATCAAAGGCTGGAAAAACTTTGTTCAGGTTTTATCAAGACCTAAATACATTTTTTAGGTCAAACCGTCAAACCAAGTCTTGATTGATTCGAGCTAACTCGCACAATAATGGGATCCTGTGTGTCACTTCAAGTTTGTGTTTAGGTTCCATTTATAATGGAACTAACTGTTAATTCCCGTTTATTCATTTTGGTATGTCACTTATCAGGTTGTCTTGCTAGTCAAGCTTGTGATTAACATTCTTAGATATTGTACAAAGAGGGGTCAGGTTTATTGAAAACCTGAGTACTTTTATGAGGATTTTCTTTCATCATTGGTTTTTTCGTGTTTCTAGAATTGTTACTTTAATAGTTTACATCAAGTAGTTTGACATTTACCTTTTTCATGGTAAAAGCTGCATGAAGCCATTATGCGCGAAGAGTCTACCGAATTTGAAGAAGGTGTGGTAATTCAAGAATTTCGCAAGGGGTTCAGAATTGGTGAACGACTTTTACGTCCCTCAATGGTGAAAGTTTCGGCTGGTCCAGGACCTGAAATCACTGAATCAGTGAGCCCATCACCTGATACTCAAGTTCAAGAGTCATCAGAGGTACCAGAGGATGTTGCCGAGGTCCAGTCAGAAGCATCTCGAGATGAGTGATACACTTACATAAATTTTCAGTCATNCACACACTTTGATAGTGCATGAGCAAGTTACCTTTATCCGAACATAACATTTGTAGTTTTTTTATTATGTATATTGTGATTGACTTGTTGGTTCTGATTTACATTTGCTCATTATTGTATTCATAGGTGGAAGATACCGAAGGCACTACAACGGACGAGGATACAGTCGAGGCTGATGGTACCGCAGTGGAAGACTCTCCTGCATCCATTTTAGCATCACTGCAGTCATACAAAGAGGCTTTGGCAGATAACGACGAGTCAAAAGTTGCTGAAATAGAAACTCAAATCAAGTCGGTTGAAGATGAAAAGTTAGTTTTAGAAAGACAACTGGCAGCGCTATCGGAAGAGCTTTCAAGTGCAAAAGATCGAGTTCTTAGGATAAGTGCTGACTTTGACAATTTCCGGAAGAGGACAGAACGTGAACGTGTTTCGTTGGTAGCAAATGCACAAGGTGAAGTTGTTGAAAATCTTTTGCCAGTTTTGGATAACTTTGAGCGAGCTAAAGCTGCTATTAAAGTGGAGAATGAGAAAGAGGAGAAAATTAACAACAGTTATCAGAGCATATACAAGCAGTTTGTTGAGATCTTGAATTCTCTTGGTGTCGTCCCTGTGGAGACAACTGGACAGCCGTTTGATCCATTGGTAAGTCCCTCTAGAATCTACAATTGTTTCCAACATTATAAATCATACAAATACGACCTAACATGTAAAGGATGTTTTTGCACAAAATACCAACTTGTGTAATTTTTCACCGGTACCCTTTTTGTACATATGAGTCATAAAGATGGTTTCATGCCACGTGTGAATCATTTGGTAGTAGAAAGAACATTTAAAATCAGGCTTTCATTTTAAATGCTAAAAATACATGTTACAGATTGCCCAAACGGGACAAAAAGACATTTGTTAAGGACTCACATGTACATAAAATACAATGACTAAAACGGGAGGAATGAAAAGGTATATTTGTACTTTATGCGATAAAATCTCCAAGTAAACTGTCTATATGATAAATATGAGTGGGGAAGGCATTGGGTGTAAGGTCATGCCAGAGGGGAACATTCTAACTTCTAAAGTCGAGACTCATTTTCAACAAAATGGTAGTGTTTGGTTGCACACGTGTTTCTTCATTAAAAAAAATGTAACTTTTATCTATTACTTACCCGTCTTGTTGGTTCTTAATAGTGATTAGCCTACTTGATAATTGGCTGCAGGCAAAACCCAGAGTTGGCTCGAAATTCAGTCGAGTACTTGATGATCTTTATCAAAGGCTGGAAAAACTTTGTTCAGGTTTTATCAAGACCTAAATACATTTTTTTAGGTCAAACCGTCAAACCAAGTCTTGATTGATTCGAGCTAACTCGCACAATAATGGGATCCTGTGTGTCACTTCAAGTTTGTGTTTAGGTTCCATTTGTAATGGAACTAACTGTTAATTCCCTTTCATTCATTTTGGTATGTCACTTATCAGGTTGTCTTGCTAGTCAAGCTTGTGATTAACATTCTTAGATATTGTACAAAGAGGGGTCAGGTTTATTGAAAACCTGAGTACTTTTATGAGGATTTTCTTTCATCATTGGTTTTGTCGTGTTTCTAGAATTGTTACTTTGATAGTGTACATCAAGTAGTTTGACATTTACCTTTTTCATGGTAAAAGCTGCATGAAGCCATTATGCGCGAAGAGTCTACCGAATTTGAAGAAGGTGTGGTAATTCAAGAATTTCGCAAGGGGTTCAGAATTGGTGAACGACTTTTACGTCCCTCAATGGTGAAAGTTTCGGCTGGTCCAGGACCTGAAATCACTGAATCAGTGAGCCCATCACCTGATACTCAAGTTCAAGAGTCATCAGAGGTACCAGAGGATGTTGCCGAGGTCCAGTCAGAAGCATCTCGAGATGAGTGATACACTTATATAAATTTTCAGTTATAGTGAACCCATTATTACTTTTGCAGGAGGGGTGTTGTGTCATACCTTTGCCTCCTGTAGTTAGATTGAAATCAATCTTTGAAAAGAACTGCCAATACAATGCTTGTGAGACGGTACCATGTTCTAATTTTGTTATAATTTTTGTCCTTTTGCTTAATCAAATTTAACTTTGAAGTATAGTACTGTTCATTCATTCATCTTTGCATTACGACATGTCTTATAAAGGCGTTATACATCTCCAAGATTAAGATTGTGTGAATAATAGATGAACTGTAGAAAAGATAAGCCATAGTATAAAAAGCTTTCAGCTATATAACTTTACACTCGCAACCGGGGGACACCAAGAGTATAAACCACCAAAATACATCTAACCTGAATGCCAAGCCGACTTTACACTCAAACAAAAATGAAGACTCAATCATGCCTTACATAACCATAAACCGACAAAAACCCTCCTTTCCGACAACACACTCAAAGAACACGAAGTAAAAATAACAAAGTTTTAAAACCCAATCCCAAAAACGTGGACAAGCAAAACCTGAAACTAATATAGAGCAGCATTGAATATCATCTCAAATGCCAACCCAAACAAGCGAAAAACTTACAACCAGACATAGTTTAGTATTTTCATTCCTTGTCTGTTGTACTTGTGCTTGTTGCATTCTCTGTTCCTTGGTTAGCCGCTGCGGCACTACCAGAACTAGCCAAAGATGTACTTGACTCAGACTCTTGGGGCAATAGCACTTCACTAGCATCGTTGATCAACTCTCTATCGGATGCTTTAGCTTCAGACGCACCTTCAACCTCGTTGCTAGTTTCCTTCTCATTCTGGGACTTCATTACCTCTCCGTCACTGGAATTGTTGGTTCTAAGATCATGCTCCAAGGCATGCTCGTCATGTTTCATCTCATTCAAAGTAGATTCCACATGCTTGGAGTAAAAATTATCATCTACAGAATAAAAAGTTTCAAGACGATGCTCCAAGGCCTGTGGGTCCCTTCTGATCTCATTAAAGGTCGATTCTAAGTCCTTGGTATAGGATTCTTCATCTATAGAATGCTTAGTTTCAAGATCATGCTCAGAAGTATGTGGGTCCTGTTTCATCTCGTCTAGAGTTGATCCTAAATCCTTGGAGTAAAAATCTTCATCTCCTGGACACCCGGTTTCAAGATCATGATCCAAGGCTTGTGGGTCCTGTTTAATCTCATTTGAAGTGGAATCTAAATCCTTGGAGTAAGAATCATCATTTCGAGAATGCTGAGTTTCAAGATCATGATCTGAGCCAGTTGGGCCCTGTTTCACTTCATCCAAAGTCGAATCTAAACCCTTAGAGTCAGACTCTCGTTCTCCAGAAGATTTAGTTTCAATTTCATGCTCCAAGTCACGTGTCTCCTCGTATAAAGTTGATCCTACTTCCTTGGAGTAAGAATCTTCATCTACAGAATGGTTAGTTTCAAGATCATGCTCTGAAGCGTGTGGGTCCGGTTTCGTCTCATTTGAAACTGATCCCAAATCATTGGAGTAAGAATCTTCATCTGCAATTCGATTGGTTTCAAGATCATGCTCCAAGGCATGTCGGTCCTCTTTCATCTCATTTAAAGATGATCCTAAATCATTGACACTGAAATCACCAACAGCATCCAGTTCCACAAGTAAAGTTTCATCAATATCTTGCATCTCATGTAAATCGTCAACGTCATCAGGCACATTGTTAGTGTCAATGCTATGTTTGTCACTTGCATAATCCGGACTTCCTGGTGTTTGAGTTTCAATATCACCAACTTCAACCACGTCAGCTTCAGCACTAGAGACAGAGTTGATGTTTAGTGAAACATCATTCTCCGTCTCTTGGATTTGAAAATTGTCCTTGTTGCTGTCAGTGATTTGCTCCTGAAAAGAAAGTTATTCCCAGTATTGTCAATCCCGTATTCATACAACGATATTAAGAGCTAACGGGTAATATAAATATTACAAAACGGCCCGCATAAGGAGTTATTCACATAATACGACATAGAACTATGGAAGGATTGTCAGACCAAATAACGAAGGAGTGTTGATTCTTACTTGCAATACTTCAAGATTCTCTTCTGATGGTTCATTCACGGAGGTGTCTAACAACGGGAACTCGTTCTGTGCTTGTGATGTGGCTTCTTCTTCAGATGGGGTTTCATGTGTTTCTATATGGATGACCTCATTGATTTGTGCTTCACTATTTGATAAGGCGGCCTGACCTTCTTCAAGCTCATGGCCCTGTTGACCACAGAGAGAACAGATAAGTTTTAAATTCATTAACTGTTGTAAAAGTGACCAAATGGCTACTTGCACTTGTACGTAAACAAATAAACTAAGAAAAGCAACTCAGCAAAGACCAAATAAAACTAAGATAACAGAATAAGAGACCCAATGTATTTGTAAGAGTATTGACTTAAATAGGAGAACTTATATCGAGGTAAATACCAGTTCAATATCAGTTTCGATATTACTTTAGCCCTGCCCTCTTACTTTAAAATAGAGCTTTTGTTAAACTAAGCTGAATATATATATAAGCTAATTTGCCTACAATTTATAGTAGCACATAGACGACAGCAGGGTACTAACGTCACTGTTTATTAAGCACAACAACTACTCAATAAGGTTCCAAGTAAAATGTAAGTCTTCATTGCAAGCCCAGTTTGCCAAGTGAGCTAGCAGTGATAAGATCGATAATACTGGCAGGACAAATGAAGTTCAGCAAAAATATTAAGAATTAGGATAAATTTAAAGGTGGTGAGAGCGACTGGTCATACAGATTGATGATGGGTTAAATCGGGTCAACTTTTAGTATGGGTCAAAACAGCCCTGGTCGAGTTGGGTTGACCCACAAGCTACTTAGTCCAACTTTCTAATATCTGTATGGAAGATTAGTTCATGACATATATTTACAAAAAGAATATCATTACAGTTATAATCTAAAATCGAAAAATAAAATAGCTTAAGGAAACTGTTTGCATTGATAATAGACTTCAGGCAACTTTCAATCCGTTCAACCCATTTGACCCGTTCCCACTGTTAGCTAACTTTATTGATTTGGCCTGTTTGAGATAAAGGACACAATCCAGAACGACTACATCATCTATAGAAGACTCGAAATTGACTTATATAAAAACAACCATACATCTTAAATTTGTATGTTACCTGTAATTCTTGAGAATCTGCCGCCAATGGTTTGTCCAAGGATCCATCAAACAAAGACTCCACCTCCTCGAATCGAGATATAACCTCTTCCTGGTGAATACTTTCACTGGATCTTTCATGAGAAATGGATGCGGAAACTTGGACATGCCCTGGTTCGTGAGATGCTTCCATATCTATTAGAGGTTCTTCGTAATCTAGTACAGAGGGTAGTTGATTTTGCATATCCATAGTTTCAGGACCAGAATCTACAACGGAACTTGTTGGCTGATGTTGGTCCTCAGTATGCTGAACGCTTTCATCTCTATGCGGATGATCTTCCCCCACAGGTATTTCTGCTTGTAGATCATTCAAAATTGATGAAGATGAAAGATTCCTAGAAACAGATCGAGGACTTGAATCATATACGGGTTCCCTTGGATGACTCTCTTCCACCAATAAACTCGTGACACCAACGTCAGTCCTTTCCATCGAGTTAGCGCGGTCCACAAAATAATAAGTTGGTTCTGAAACCGATGCATCCACCTCATCATCACCTTCGTTATCATTATATATTTGGTCACTCACTTCACACAATGACGAAGAACTCGACACATTGCCATGCGATTCTTGATCACCCAAATTCACGTGAATTTCATCAGACGTGAGGTCCATAGAAGACGCTTCATTTGCCACTTCTTGTTCATTTGTCACACTCCCAATAATGATTTCAGCCACATCTCCTCTCGGAACTTGAATTAGGTCCGCGATGCTATCGTCTTCAATGGTATCGCTTCCATGAGTAGCATGATCAGATACATGCTCACTTTGATACAATGGCTGCTCATCTTCAGAAGTTATCTCCGGATGCTCTCTTATCTCGGAAGCATGTTCGTCATCTTTTTCAGAAACCAACTCTGCTTCTAGAGAATGTTCGTGTTCGATATGATCCTTATTTTCAGAATCATCGTCTGAAGAAACAGACTCTGTATCAGGTACAGAGCTCGCCTTCGAGTCACTAACTTCACTTAACTGTCTTTGAAAAGTGGGAAAGCCTGTTTCATCTGAAGCAACCTGTTCAGGTACGAAGTACGGTCTTATAACATGATCGGATACATGCTCACGCTCACTTTCGGAATCATGTTCGTGATCTTTTTCGGAACCCAGTTCCACTATTAAAGACTGTTCATCGTCAATTTGATCCTTGTTTTCAAGATCACCAACAGAAGAAACAGACTCCGTATCAGGCACAGAGCTCGCCTTAGAGTCGCTAAGTCCACTAAATTGCCTTTGAAAATCAGCAAAGCTTCGTTCCGGCACAAAGTACGGTTTTAGTCTAGATTCCTGCCTCTCACTTCTAGTAGCGCCAAAACCTGAGGGACCCACATTAAAACTTTCATGCCTACGGAAAAACGGCTCCTTTGGTTGAACAACAGCAAATTCTTGTTGAAAAGTATCTCCTACCAAATCAGGTTTTTCTTCAGTTGAATCATATGGTAGATCAAACGGGTTTCTTCTTTGCATAAAAACAGAAGGAGCAGACCCCGGAATGTTATCATTAGAATCATAATCAAAAGGGTTGTTTCGAGCGGTTGAAATTGGAGGAATATTCCAAGGAAGATCCGCACTTTCTAAGTCTATCAAATTCTTTTCAGCTTGCATCCTCATGGTTTTTCTTGCTCGTCGTCTTGCAATAAGATTCTCCAAACGCCGGTTTCTTTCCATTTCCGATGTTCCTAAATTCATGAGATTCTTTTGGTCGTATTCCGTCCATTTAATAGCTGACTGGATCTCATCTAGTTTGTCAATATGTTTGGATTCCTTATCCTCATCATCCTCAACCACCAAACCATCACACTTCTCAACCCTGCCATCAGCATCATCTTCATCATCATCATCATTAGACTCACTACTAGTATCACTTGATTCAAGTGAATGGTCCGAACCAGCAACACTCCCATCACGTGGCGACAAATGAGGCACTTCACGGCTCTCTTGTTCTTCCGAAAGAAGCGGATGAAGCTCATCCAACATAGGTATAATATCAGCCATCGATGCATCCGGTGAAGAACTCTCAGCACCATCAGATCCCGAATCCTCATCCTCCTCATCCTCATCGTCATCATCATCCTCATCATCTTCATCATCATCACCTTCCACACGCTTCCACAATAAATTAGGATCAGAATTCACCGGATCAACCGACCCCTCCCATAGCCTATCACTACTCTCCGACTGCTGAAGCGGAGAATAATGACTTCCTAAAACAACTTTCTCCTCAACTAACCGCCCCTCATCCTCCTCCTCCTCTTCCTCCTCCTCAACAACACACAATTTCTCACTACCACTTCCCTCAACCCCAAATGCACGCTCATTAACCAAATCAACAACAGCCCTCTCACTCTCATTCTCATCCTCAAACAACTTATCCGCAACCTCAGTTCTACTCTCACTAACCTTATTTTCCAATTTTCGACTCTCGCATACCTCATCTACCTCAAATTTCCTATCCTTTTTAGTATCGGGTTCGATTTCGGGTATATTAGGCTGGCCATAACTTAACAAAGTCCCAAGCAACACAGCAGTGGTAACAACAACAGGAGAAACAGATACTAGGAAGGAAAACAATAAGGGAAACATTCGATATAGCGAAAACAAAACAATAATAGTACTAATAAGGAAAGGATGTCTAATAACTGATCTGTAACATATTGTAACATACTTGCTGAATAACTCAGTCTTCATTTTTATTAAGTTTGATGTATCAACTGCTATATAAAAATAAATAAAAACTAGTTAGTATGATGGATCATAAGAAGTTGTAAAGATGTGGATCGAGATTGTTTTTTTGAATTTATAAAAAGTAAGTCATGAAGGTGAGTGGTGTGATGGAATGGAAAGGGAAGGGTGGGTCGTGGGGCGGTGCTAATTGCCGGTAAAAAGGACTGTTAGTTGTTTAGTTTTTCCAAAATGACATGACAACTATTCATTTCTCCATTGGTCTTTTTGCTTTTTTGTTTTGTTTTTTCAAAGGTAGTAGCAACAGGGTCTTTGTCTTTGAATGTATGTGCCAAGTCAAACTTACTTTTTCACCAAATATGTCACTAAATTATATTTTGAGGAAATTCTTTAATTCCCCCAAGAATACACATGTGCTCACCCTATTTACCCCAAAAAATTTCACTTTCTTCATATATCCCAAGGGCGACTATCTCTCAAGAATTCTTAGGCAATATCCCAGAATTGTGACACGTGTCACTTTTTGATGTCCTCACTATGTACTTGCATAGTATAACTTACCCCACTAATTTCTTGAGCAACTGAGGCCTACATTCTTGGGCGACTTAGGTTTTTTGTCTTATAGTTAAAAAGTAGTATTTTTATATTATTTAATAGTACACATTTCTTGAGCGACTGGGTCCCACTCTTGTATATTCTTGAGCGACTAGGTTTCACATTTTTTATATTAGTGTAAATTACATATATAACCTCACACTTTATTTTGTACTTATAGCTTTAAACCTTGTACATTATTGTACCCACTCCAACCACCACTTACTCCGGTCACCACCAACAACTCCGACCACCACCACCACCCATATATTCCGGCGACACTCATTTGTTCCGGCCAATTTTTTTTTTTTTTTTTTTTTTTTTTTTTTTTTTTTTTTTTAAAGAAAGACATTTATTGTATCTAACATAACTCAGTGAGTAAACACTTATTGCATTCCCTTTAATGTTAAATTTTTTGTTGTTCTAACTAGCATATGTTTCTTTTTGTTTTCTTTCATCGACAGTATCGTTGATCTATTGACATATGAAAATTCATTACTCAAAAGCAATTTAAACATCAAAGAAAGCAAGTTACAACAGAAGTAAATGAACCCAAACTTTCTTTTGACAAAAATCTAAGTCATTACAACACTACTATGATCATTGTGGACGTATAGTCTGGAATGGGCCAGGCCCGGCAGACAGCGGCCCACTCTACGCCTAAACCCTAATCCATGCCCTATAAATATATGGCTGGGATTCCCTTCTTGAGGAGGACAGAACACAACAGGTTACTCTAAACGTAACTCTTGTATGCTATATCGCATCAATACTAACTTGACCGTCGGAGGTGGATCCCGGGGCTACTGCCTCGGGTCCACTCCTAACGGGTTCTCTTTGTTGACAGGTCTAATCAGGGCTCGAGAAGACGAAGAACGGCCCAAGGAGAGTCGTTGGATCCAGCCCGTGCCAGATTATGTATCAACAAGATGGCGCCATCCGTGGGACATGACTACGACAAGTTTCGTGCTCTCACATCACCGGAAAGCAACCATCGAGTTCAAAAGCCGGTAACTTTAAAACTTTGTATTTTTTTTGGGTTGCACTTTAAAACCCGACCGATGCGGTATTCATGCGTTAAGATATGTTATCTTTTAAATATTCATAAGATTTTATGTAAATCTTTTAACTTGGTAAACACGATTTTATCTATAGTCGCACTAAGTCCGCATGATCGGACCTACTTTATCTTTTCGCCGCGAATTAATTAGCGCACATAATGTTTTTACGGTTGGTATGCTTGTTTGCACGTTGAACAACGCAGTCACGATGAATCTACCTGCGTTAGGCCGTGCGTTCGGACATCTTCGTAGATTAGCTATGTGCTATTGAACAGGCACCACGATGCTAGCCAATCGCCATGAGCGCATTGGGCAAAAGCCGTGGTCATGTTATATTCATCTGCGGTCATCCACAAATGTTCGGGTCTATGTGGTCTTGATACATCCATCTGCGTCTGTGCGTGCAATTGAAACTATTGGTCACGGTCACAGTGCGATTGAAACAACAATTCATTATTTATGTAGTTTGTAAAACCTCACGATAGGTGTAATTCGCACTACTACTTCTCTTATGTGTTAATTTCACATGCCATGTGCTATATATTGCTTCACGCTAATCTTTTACTTCATTGGGTTTTATATGTTGCGATTCGCGGCATATACTTTTAATATTTGCATTAAGTGTTTTTCAGGATTTGAATAACTAAGTTTAATGCTCCTACAAGAGTAGCACCATCAAACTTGGGGGGCTACCAGGGTATATAATACCACTGTTTCCGTACGCGTCACTCAGGTATATTTGGAAGCAGATCGTACGTAAGAGGTATTGCAAGCCCGATACAAAGACGGATTTAAATATTCGCACCATCTTGCCGTAGGGGAGACGTCCTCTGTCGGTTATAAAGACGGATGTAATGTTCGCACCTCCTTGTCGCGCACAGCGCGCACCTCTGCCACTGAAGCATGTCTTCTGTCGCACCATGCTGCATCGCTACTGGTACAAAAGGTACGCCCTTACCCAGGATGCAGCATACGAGATCCACCTTCACCATTGTGAGACTCTCACAATCGCAATGTCAGTGTTACCCCAACTATAGAACTACACGTTCTTCTTACGGGGTCTTTACTGTCACACTGTGGCGGGAAACCTAGCATATGCGCATCCCTCCCCGTCATGTAAGAACGGGTGTTACTCAGGATGTAACATGGTCACCACGGACGCGCCTACAAGGTCAGGGATTCGGATATAGTCTAATGGGCTAAACATGGTTGCGCCTCTGGGACAACCAGTGCGCACTGTTGCATTTGGGCTGCGTAGTATAGTCCGTCCTATGCGCAGACCTGAGTTGCGCACACATGGGCCATGCCGTCATGGTTGATTGGGCCTACGCGGCCATGAACAGAACTTAAGTCTAGCATAACATAGCCATGCACTATGTCACACTAGACTTGGGGGGCTTGTGGACGTATAGTCTGGAATGGGCCAGGCCCGGCAGACAGTGGCCCACTCTACGCCTAAACCCTAATCCATGCCCTATAAATATATGGCTGGGATTCCCTTCTTGAGGAGGACAGAACACAACAGGTTACTCTAAACCTAACTCTTGTATGCTATATCGCATCAATACTAACTTGACCGTCGGAGGTGGATCCCGGGGCTACAGCCTCGGGTCCACTCCTAACGGGTTCTCTTTGTTGACAGGTCTAATCAGGGCTCAAGAAGACGAAGAACGGCCCAGGGAGAGTCGTTGGATCCAGCCCGCGCCAGATTATGTATCAACAATCATATACCTTGTTTTACAAACAAATCAAAACAAAGAGCACATTGCTAAAAGCCTAAATAAACACACATACCGAAACAAAGAACACAGTACTCAAACCAAGTAAACTCTTTGTAGAAGCTATTTTCCTCTCCTTGGATAAGTGATGGCAATGGTGTTATTTTCTCACTCAATAGTGGTCCTCCAAAATATATCCTTGACACCCTACTCTTGGTACCATTTGCAACCACCCTATGCTTCACACTCTTGAATCTTCCATTTTTTTAAAAGGCAAATATACCATTGCTAGGGTTCGAACTCGGGCTACCCAGCACACCCCACACACACTTAACCAACTCGCCATTGGGTCTATTTCTCTTGAATCTTCCATTAGTCATCACCTACAAGTCCAAAACAATCATTTTTAATTGTCAAAGTCACACAACACATATAATAATTTTAACAATTGACCTTGTCCAATGATGCGAAGGGATTGCTTACGCATTACGTTTTACCTCTCGAGGGATCTCGAGAAGCTTACAATCCCCACCAGGCAGTGTACCTGACCGATGTAGTATAGTGTAGTGGCAAGTACCGGGGGATTGATCGTTCTCTCACAGGGAATAGTGTTCGTTAGGTTAAAGACTACTCTAATTAAGGTCTAAGGGTGGAGGATGATTATTTTTGCATTTTTATGTTTTTTAGAAAGCAGTAAAATCTCGTTTTTGAAGGAGTGGGCGGAATTAGTTGCTAGTCAACTAACCCAAGTTATCTACTTATGCAATTAATTTAAATTTGAGAAAACAATGGTGGAAAGTAGTGTTTACTTAGATTTCATTACTCCCTAACTATCTTTTACCATGTAATTAGTATGTTGAGTTTGCGTGGATGACAGGTGTATTCCTAAAAAGTCGTAGGGAGTGCGTTCAATTCCCTAACTCTATAAGCTCCTACCTCACTCTATGACGATACGTCAAGTATCCTATCATAAGCTCACCGATAGCAACCTACGCAGTGTAAATCGTCAACGTCATCAGGCACATTGTTAGTGCCAATGCTATGTTTGTCACTTGCATAATCCGGACTTCCTGGTGTTTGAGTTTCAATATCACCAACTTCAACCACGTCAGCTTCAGCACTAGAGACAGAGTTGATGTTTAGTGAAACATCATTCTCCGTCTCTTGGATTTGAAAATTGTCTGTGTTGCTGTCAGTGATTGGCTCCTGAAAAAAAAGTTATTCCCATTATTGTCAATCCCGTATTCATACAATGATATTAAGAGCTAACGGGTAATATAAATATTACAAAACGGCCCGCATAAGGAGTTATTCACATAATACGACACAGAACTAACTGAAAATGGAAGGATTGTCAGACCAAATAATCAAGGAGTGTTAAATCTTACTTGCAATACTTCAAGATTCTCTTCTGATGGTTCATTCACGGAGGTGTCTAACAATGGGAGCTCTTTCTGTGATTGTGATATGGCTTCTTCTTCAGATGGGGTTTCATGTCTTTCTAAATGGATGATCTCATTGATTTGTGCTTCACTATTTAATAAGGCGGCCTGACCTTCTTCAAGCTCATGGCCCTGTTGACCACAGAGAGAACGGATAAGTTTTAAATTCATTAACTGTTGTAAAAGTGGCTTAATGGCTACTTGCACTTGTACTTAAACAAAGAAACTAAGAAAAGCAACACATCAAGACCAAATAAAACTAAGATAGCAGAATAAGAGCCCAATGTATTTGTAAGAGCATTGACTTATATAGGAGAACTCGAAGAAATGCAAATCGAGTAGAATATATATCGAGGTAAATACCAGTTCAATATCAGTTTCGATATTACTTTAGCCCTGCCCATTTACTTTGTAATAGAGCTTTTGTTCAACAGAGCTGAATATATATAAGCTAATTTGCCTAAACTTCATAGTAGTACATACACTACAGCAGGGTACTAACATCACAGTATATTAAGCACCATGAGGTCCCAAGTAAAATATAAGTCTCATTGCAAGCCCAGTTTGCCAAGTGAGCTACCAGTGATAAGATCGATAATACTGACAGGACAAATCGAGTTCAGCAAAAATATTAAGAATTAGGATAAATTTAGAGGTGGTGAGAGCGACGAGTCATACAGGTTGGATGATGGGTTAAATGGGGTCAACTTTTAGTATGGGTCAAAACAGCCCTGGTCGAGTTGGGTTGACCCACACAAGCTACTTGGTCCAACTTTCTAACATCTGTATGGAAGATTAGTTCATGACATATATTTACAAAAAGAATACCATCATTACAGTTATAATCTAATCGAAAAATAAAATCGCTTAAGGAAATTGTTTGCATTGATAATAGACTGCGGGCAACTTTCAATCCGTTCGACCCATTTGACCCGTTCACACTGTTAGCTAACTTTATTGATTTGGCCTGTTTGAGATAAAGGGGACAATCCAGAACGACTACATCATCTATAGAAGACTCGAAATTGACTTATATAAAAACAACCATACACCTTAAATTTGTACATTACCTGTAATTCTTGAGAATCTGCCGCCAATGGTTTGTCCAAGGATTCATCAAACAACGACTCCACCTCCTCTAATCGAGATATAACCTCTTCCTGGTGAATACTTTCATTAGATCTTTCGTGAGAAATGGATGCGGAAACTTGGAAATGCTCTGGTTCATGAGATGCATCCATATCTATTAGAGGTTCTTCGTAATCTGGTACAGCTGGAGGTTGATTTTGAGTTTCCACAGTTGCAGAACCAGAATCTGCAACGGAACTTGTTGGCTGATGTTGGTCCTCAGTATGCTGAACGCTTTCATCTCTATGCGGATGATCTTCCCCCACAGGTATTTCTGCTTGTAGATCATTCAAAATTGATGAAGATGAAAGATTCCTAGAAACAGATCGAGGACTTGAATCATATACGGGTTCCCTTGTATGACTCTCTTCCACCAATAAGCTCGTGACACCAACATCAGTCCTTTCCATCGAGTTAGCGCGGTCCACAAAATAATAAGTTGGTTCTGAAACCAATGCATCCACCTCATCATCACCTTCGTTATCATTATATATTTGCTCACTCACTTCACACAATGACGAAGAACTCGACACATTGCCATGCGATTCTTGATCACCCAAATTCACGTGAATTTCATCAGACATGAGGTCCATAGAAGACGCTTCATTTGCTACTTCTTGTTCATTTGTCACACTCCCAACAATGATTTCAGCCGCATCTCCTCTCGGAACTTGAATTAGGTCCACGATGCTATCGTCTTCAACGGTATCGCTTCCATGAGTAGCATGATCAGATACATGCTCGCTTTGATACAATGGCTGCTCATCTTCAGAAGTTATCTCCGGATGCTCTCTTATCTCAGAAGCATGTTCGTCGTCTTTTTCAGAAACCAACTCTGCTTCTAGAGAATGTTCGTGTTCGATATGATCCTTATTTTCAGAATCATCGTCTGAAGAAACGGACTCTGTATCAGGTACAGAGCTTGCCTTTGAGTCACTAACTTCACTTAACTGTCTTTGAAAAGTGGAAAAGCCTGTTTCATCTGAAGCAACCTGTTCAGGTACAAAGTACGGTCTTATAACATGATCGGATACATGCTCACGCTCACTTTCAGAATCATGTTCGTGATCTTTTTCAGAACCCAGTTCCACTATTAAAGACTGTTCATCATCATTTTGATCCCTGTTTTCAAGATCACCAACAGAAGAAACAGACTCCGTATCAGGCACAGAGCTCGCCTTAGAGTCACTAAGTCCACTAAATTGTCTTTGAAAATCAGCAAAGCTTCGTTCCGGCACAAAGTACGGTTTTAGTCTAGATTCCTGCCTCTCGCTTCTAGCAGCCCCAAAACCTGAGGGACCCACATTAAAACTTTCATGCCTACGGAAAAACGGCTCCTTTGGTTGAACAACCGCAAATTCTTGTTGAAAAGT